>JAUMGZ010073567.1:0-18339 GCA_032359645.1 Pododesmus macrochisma | reverse complement strand
CACGAACTTCTATTAAAAAACTAAAAGCAAAACTAGGTGCTCGCGATATGGTAAGGAGTTTCATGCAACAAATGTGTCATCCGCCGCGATGCCTCAGTGTCATTCCGGTGTATGGTAACTTTTCCACTGTTTAAACGACAAAAGCTGCATCAAACACTCAGCACTAGAATACAATGGAAATAGATTGATGTCACAACAATCCTTAAGACTAGTTATCCTTGCAGACCGACATAGGACTGTCACCCAGTACGAAACCAGGCGGTGTGGTTAAACCGGTTAATGAGGCCCCAACCTTCCAATTTTCCAACATGAGTCAAGTAGACTTAAGTATAGATATTTGAAATTTTAATAAATACACTTCTGACGCTGTCAAGTTTTTCAACAATCAAAAATAACTCACATCAATGGTCTTTACAAATCTTCACGAGTAAAATGTATTAACACACAAAAATGTATGTTCAAATGGCAATCGGCAAACGAAAATTGGACGTTTACAAAACTATACTTCTGACAAAATTAACAAATGTAAAATATAGGGAAGAATGGAATCTAAAACAGAAGGAGTAACGCCAAAGAAAACGTTAATGATCGTTAATGTTTGTTTGTTTAATTAGGGCTTAACGTCACTTCCGGAGTATTTCACCGAAGTCGTGACAACAGACCAAAGAAGAACAACCAAACGATAGGTCAGGAATAGGACAACAACAAAAATATGGATAATTCAGAAAGAAGGAGGACCCTATGCAACGTCGTTTCCGCCTATTCTTCTATCGAACTTTGAATGGTGATCTCTATTGCGCAAAAGGGTTAAAACAAAATCCTTGTTCGCGGGACCGCCAGCTTAGCGTCCCCTCCTTAGGACGTGCTGATCTTTGACTTGCCTCTACCCTTCAAGCTCCCTAATTTGAGACCCTTACAAGTAACGGAACGTCCCGCCAGCATAGCTCTCCAGTTCATTAAGACACTCAAACCTCCCACCACGATAAGGTGCAAAACACAGGGACAATCATTAGAAGGAGAAAACATGAATTCCTGTTTAGGCTACACGCACATTTTAAATCTTGGCAAGACAATTTTGTAATATTGTTGGGGTATGGATTTTGTACACCATAACCATCATGCATTTTTGTCACCGTTTCCCCTTTGGCTCTGTAGCTTTGATTAACCGAAGTCTTGTTTATTTTAAACTAATTTTCTCTATAGCTTCCATTCATAACGGCTGCTTCGAAGCAAGATCTGGGGTTCGCGGCGGGGGTATTTCACACGGAGTAATGGCTCTTTCCTCTTATAAATATCATATTTATCGGAGGCATGTTTCAGATTGCATTTTGTATTCAAAGAAACCGACTGCCAAGGAAAACTAAAAACAACCATATTAAGTATGGCTGAAGTCTGCAGCGGAAGAACTGACGTCTTATAAAAATGAATACACATAAAGTTTCAAAAGTTAAAAAAAGAATTACATCTGAATCGGAGGGATTGACGACTAAAACAAAAACAGCAACAACAAATAAATATACAAATTTTCAGGCACTGATGATAAAGACAAATCGACAACCCAACAAAACGATATAAATGGTTGTGTCCAGAGTTAATGTGTACGCGCAGAAGGAATTACATCTGAATGAGAGGGACTGAATAGTGACCAAGGAAATACTGATGACCAAAGAAAGGACCAGCAAACATTAAAATTAATGAATAATGACATCTGAATTAGATGAACTTGCAGCCACGAAAAACACCAGGAAAACTTTTAAAAAGTTTAGAATGAGTGACGTCTTAGTTAAAGGAGCTCACGTTCTAGGAAAAACTAACAAATATCAATCATATAATGACTAAGCAGCCAACACATACTACAGGAATGGCCGTAAAACTAAGTATGATCAACTTTTTCTAACGACGACCATTAAAACCTCAATAAGCCTTAAGTAAAGCAGTAAATGAGAAAAACCAGGACGACATTCTAAAGCCGTTAGTTCATGGACATTAGCAAACAAAAAGAAAACGTTGGACGCACAAAGAAAAAATAACCAAATTTACAATCATTAGCTGAAAAACATAACGAACTTCTATGAAACAAATTGAAGCGAAACCAGGTGCACGGGATATGGTAAGCGTTTCCTGCTGCACATGTGTCACCCGTCGCGATGCTTCCGTGTCATTTTCTTAACACACACAGTTTACAATCAACGGAATAGAACATATTTGAAAAGAAGAATAAAAGCAAACTGATTTAAAAATATACAATGCAATATAACCAAATTTACAAACTAAAACCCGAATAATGGCGGAAATTCTGGTGAATTGGCTAATTGTATAGTATCATGTTATGTAAGCAATAACACAAGTAGCTAATAACCAGATTCCGTGTACTCGAATTTGCATTTAACACAGGACATTAGGTACAATGACACGTACGGGATCAATATAGCATTATCGATATTAAGGCCATGTTACTAATGACTAAATAGGCACCAAGATAAAACGCGGAGCATTTGAATCAAAAGCAGTCAAAATTGTTAGAGTACAAAGAATAAGAAAAATCCATTTTGAGGAAATTTTTCAAATATGAAGACAACAGAGCAAGGAATATAAACGAACATGGTTGGGAAGAAAGCTTTTAGGTGACATAAATAAATCATATAATCGAAAGTATAAATTGATTGATTGTTTAATGGGGGCTTAATTCACTTCCAAAGTATTTCACCGATATCGTGACAAAAATCCAAAGGAGAAAAGCAAAACGATAAGACTGGCAGAGAAGCGGCGACAGGAACGGGAAATGAAAGTAAAAGGTATTGTTCAGTAAGAAGGATGAGCCCATGCAACGGTGTTACCGGCTATTCTTCTATTGGGACTTGTATCGTGCCAGGGGGTTAAAAATCCCTTAATAAAGGCCCACCAGCTTAGCGCCCCTTGCGAAGTTCCCGCAAGCATAGCTCTCTAGATCATCGATACACACGAACAGGCAACAGCCTCACAAAAAGTTACAACCAGAATAAAGTTACAAACTGAGATGACCATTTACAAGTGAAGTAAAACCAACAAATGAGTGGGAAGACCTCGCTCACAACCCTATGCTACGAATCAACCATCATCAACGAACTCGAAAGGGAATATAAACTAAAAAATAAACAACATCTAGAAAAGTCAAAGCTAGGAAACCATGGGGGAGGTTGTAAATAAATTCCAATATTATTAATTAAATGTTTGAGACACTGAAGAAGCTAAAAAACACAACAAATTTGATAATATTCGATCCTTTATTGAATGTTCTCTCGTATTTTACATGATTTCTTGATGAATTATGATTCAATCTAGCTAGTCATAGCATAAAATAATTTAAAAGCCTCAAAAGGCCATGATAAAATACATCAGTATCAATAGATCGCCAGAGATAATAACAAGTAATATACAAATCTGCTGGCCCCTGTATCATTTATATGTCATGCAAACGTCACCATGACGTCATGAAATATAGTAATTAGCATTTTCAGTCAGGCAAATGGCAACAGCGTACATGTAATTGATCTACAATACCACAAATATGTTTGAAATGCACATCGGATTTGCCTATAGCAACACAAACCTGAAATTGTTGGTTAATTCAAAAACTGTTATACTTGATGCAATATCAATTTATACTGGTAAATTTGTATTTTGAAACAAGAATGTCAACCCATGATTAATTTATTGCGTTTTGTTTGATTTCAAAAACGTTCAACAATAATCTAACAAAAAGTTTGTGATTTGACTTCATTAGTCATGTTGCTATAGACGCACCTGACGTCACCATGGTGATGAGCTACTAACCGCTGTCACAACGTTTACTAATGTACGACACTTTATACGATATCTAAAGACTGATTTTGTACTGAAACTTAAATGTCTATCCATACTTTGACGTATCGGTCTATCTGGTCTATCTACAAGAGGTTTGAACAATTTTCCATAGTGTAATTTTTCACATCTGGGTCCCTTATTCTACTTGAATTACGCACTTGGTCTATGATAACACAGATATATGTTTTTTTAATTCACAATTCTGGAACTAAAAACCGGATGTACAAAAACTATTCGGGACTTTAATCCATAAGATGCGCATATTCATCGCAACTACTCGTACACTGATTACTACACAAATATGTCATAAATCTGAACAAGAAGAGCATCCCCAGGCGATCAATACATATGATTTAAAGTTCGACAATTGAGGATCGAACTTATATAAAAAATTATTGGCCCATTGAATACATCAAAGTATGGATAATAAGTAAAATAATACATTAACTCCCGAAGTATATTATAGTATTGAAGAGGAAAAACCCACAACGAGTCAAACACGTAGCCATTTAACGTTATTCATTAAAATATATTTCCTTATAAAAATATATATTTTCTTATATCTTGTATCAAAAAAGTCAATACTTCAAATATTTATACAACTTTTCTCTGGATAAAACACATCGACCGGAAACCAATATATACATACCATTTAAGTACGCTGTTCCATTTACCTGACTGGGGATTCACGTGAGATTCATTTATACAAAACAATGCACCTTTCAAACCAATCAGTTATTCACCAATAACATGTGTAAAGTGACAAAACTTAAATGTGAAAGGCCGACATTTCTTTAAGGTGTTTCAAAAATGTGACGATGAATTTTATGCGTACTACGTCATGATTAAAGCCGAATCCGGCAAAACTAGACTTGTGCATTTGAGTGTCATGAACTGAAAGATCACAAGAACGTGTGAACCAGTGATGACGTCAAGTACACGTGCCTAGGTACATCAGTTTCACTTAGATGGAAATTACATATAAATATGACTTTTTGAATCCCATCAACTTATAAGTTTAAGCGCATGCGCATTTAATTGTGGAAAATGCAAGTGTTAAATATTTGAGCGATTGATTATATTTAGCAAGATTATCATAAATGTTTTCTACTCTACGTGTAATATACTATGTACAATGTATCAATTATAGTACTACTTAGATGCTGTATTAGAACAAGATACGTCATTGGAAAAAGGAACCAATCACAAGTCACCTTACACATCACGGGACTGTAACATCCTAGCAATAGTCTCCTATAGTACCATCATTGACTACGTAGATTTTCAAATTACGTATCTTGTTCTTCAAAACATTTAAAAATGATTTGTCATTTTTATTTCACAAAATGTGAAAGGTAATAAAAGACAAGAAACAAGGTCAAAAGACGCTTGTTTAATGCAATTACTGAGATTCTTTGTCCTCCAAATGTATGGCATAAAGTAGAGATACGCAGTTGCTTAATTCAGTCACCCCTGGATTTAAACAGTAAACGCTGCTTCTTATTGATTAAGAAGAGGCTAAATGTAATTTATAGGTCAAAAGATTAATTCTTCAAATTTGAATACTGAACTAAACAGGCTGCTCAAATAATTGTTTTAAAAACCCATTACTTGTTCAAATAAGGAAGTAAAGTGTCAGGTTTTTATCTGAAGGTTGTTGACTCTTAACATATGGCATATGTAACAATCTGGTGAGGGCATTTATGAAAGTCTTGTTGGTTTTGTGGAATCCAGATCTTATGTACCGTTTAATAAAAGAAAAAACTGACGTATCTCTACTCCGCATATTGCACCATATTTTGTAAACACAACAAATGACTAGATATAAAAACAGTAAACAAATTTGATCAATAAATATTGCACAAGACCTTATCAACGGTAAAATTAACAGTGAGAAGTTAAAACGTACGAGAAGTGAAATAACAGGTCTGATTTAACCTTCAGGATTTCTAAATCATTCATAAAAAATATAAAAGTTAAAACTGTTCAAGCTTCCATAAAAAGTAAAACTGTCCATGTTTACTTAGTCAAGATGAAGTTTTCGTTTATAACGTAATATTAAGCACAGTGAATAAGCAACACTTCCAACTAAGAACCAATTCAAGAATTATTCTATCATATTTAAGCTTTGAATAATCATTAAATTTTTATAATAAATAAATACATTCTAAAGTTTCTGATTGTAATTTTTCATTTTGTTACCCAATGTGTAGGTATTCGTTTTGATTTGCGACATAAAATCGATAACTAGATATCACTCATCCATTTTTAAAAACCAGTTTTGTTTTCAAAATTATCTGCGTATAAAAAACTGAATTCCTTAATTTGACAGAAAAGTTTGTGTGTGTGTGTGTGATAAACTCATTAATAGTACACATGGCGTGCCAGAAGTTTATCTGATAAAGAGCAAAAACATGCAAGTAAATGTGTAATACCTAATCTAAGTATATAAACTATATGTACAACAGAGTCATGGAGTCTTTCCGACCAAATTAAAATACTAGAAAACTGACCTGTCGCTGTACCTCTCAGTGACCATTTAATAACATTTACATTCAATATGCAAATTTGGTTGTCGCTTATGTAATGGATTAGTCCCGATGTAATTGATAAATTGTTAATCCACTTTTGGTTGGTCAACCTTGTGGAATAAATCATGCTATATCATAATAGCCACTGTCCATTTGCTTACATCGAGATGTTTCGCTCTTCACACTATATAATATAATCACTGAAAAGAAGCGACAGGTCATTTCGTAGTACTGTAAAGTGTAATTAATAAATAAATAAACCGTTGGAATTTGTTTACCCAACAAATTCCGAGATATATATAACAAACGCACTCATCTCAACTTAACAATGACGTCATGTCCGGCCAAAACAATAACATTAGAACCATGAATAAATAAATAACTCATTGTAACATTTCACAATCTTGTTCGTGATAGAGTTTGAAACCTGTGGTAATATTTAGAGGTATGTGAACGGTGTTTAAGTACTAGAACTAGTTCTTAAGTGATAATTAAAAACAAAAAGAAAACAATAAATTAATTACTACATCGATATAAATATAATTTAGTTACTTTTAACAGTTGAATTCTAAACAGTAACGTAATAACTTATAAAATAAAATAACAGGTCGCGTGTAATAACAAATCTAATTATCTATCTCAACAAAGTACCTTAGCGTATTCATTTGGAAAAACTTCACAGTTAACTATTCACGCATGCGCATCTACAAAATGATCGTCGGCTCGTATGCATCCATAAATGCGGATACTATAGTGAATATAAGTATATAATTAAGATTTATAGGAATGCAATTCGTATTCAAATATGTACAAAAAATAATATTCTCTTTTCCAATTTTTTTGTTCAGTTCCATGCCCTCCTTTCAAATTAAAAATATCAATAGACGCCATTTAGACTTACAAACGTATCATGTGATGTACAACATTCAATCAACAGTGACGTCATCAAGGAAAACTATCACGTGTCAGTATCACCAAAACGTTTAAAATAAAACACTATTCAAACCTTCTTAACATTTAGTTAGGTTTGGCGTAGGAACGTCGAATCGTTTTCTCTCTTTGGCCACTGCTTTGCCGCTAAAACTTATAGAGAGTAGCGGAGAGAAATAAACAAAGGGAGATAACTCTCTTTGATGAAACGTAACTACGTAACATAAAAGTTAGTTTATTCACTTAAATTTTGAATCACTCTTTGTAATAGTATTGGTGTCAATCAGTCATAAAATGTTATTGACGTATAAATCTTCCTCGATAACCTGCACTAAGACAACCTACTTCATGGCAACGTGACAACACACAACGTTTCCATGGCAACGCCAGACAAGTACAACACCCAAAGAAAATGTGTCTCACTTTGAGATCGCTTTTGCATCTTACAAAGTACTCACATTTATATATTGGAACACATCACTAGATGATGAACAAGTTTGAGGTAAGAAAAGATAACTCTTCACAACTAAAGATCATATACACATATACACATGCTTCAATCTGCCTGCTTTACAGCCAAACACTGTATGGATCGATCACGCATTTTTAACTCAAATGTTTTGAATTATAAACACAAGTGTATGCACTTACGGTGCACTAATATTAACTATGTTATTTACTTTGTAACTCTAGTTGTGTAACTGCGTTAACAGTGTCAACTTACAGTGCACTTATATCAACTATGTTATTTACTTTGTAACTCTAGTTGTGTAACTGTATTAACAGTGTCAACTTAAGCTACAACAGGTCAGATTTAGTTTTGATTTTCCCTCAAACTTCTTCACAATCACGTCACGTGTTCCTTCTGTAACAGCACTTAAAACATCTGATCTATATAACTGTATTATAAAATGTTTACAAATTTAACATTTACTTTATAAATGGAATGTTTCGAAAACTGAATCCACCAAACGGGAAAGGAGAGCATGGGACGATTGACATACAAACTAATAAACGTGTAAAATATATAAACATTTCAACATTATATATACATGTTAAATTATAATTCTCATCTTCTTAATATAATATCATTCTAATCTATAGGTCCCTAAGGGATACACTATTAGTTTTGGAAACTATACTTGTCCATGATATAGTACATGTATATACAAATTATGATAACCAACATCAAGAGCCACACTGCATAGTATCAAATAATGCTCCATTCACCATTCAAAATGCTTTTGTTGTTTACATTGGGTCTTTGTTTTAGAGATAATCCGTTATGATTTATTGAATGCATAAACATTGCCACAGCAAAATGTATGTGTGCTTGATTCTTAATGGTATGTTTACTTTTTCTATTCAATAGACGTTCGTTAAACAATATTTTACGTTAATTGTAAAGAAAATGTGCAAAATGTCAAACTTCATTGACAGCCATTCTTGTATCTTGAAACCATGGCAACGTTTTTGAAACAAACACATTCTGTAAGCAAATCATTACAATAAGTCTGGGGGCAGTTGTATCTCGTGATATTGATTTTCATACCGAGACAAATTGACCATCGGTGGGCATTGTTCAATAATATGTTCATACACTAATAATTTTCATATAAAATAAATATAGCTATATACAGAGTCCTATAAGTACACATTGCGTCATCGTTCTTCCCTGATAGTACTTAAAACACTGTGGCTCAAGCCTTCATTCTCAGCTGGTATCGAGTCTCAATATTGCAAGCCGCAAATATTATTCATCATTTCATCGTTCGTCATAAAACACATCTTCTTCTGAAAAACGTTCTATCCTTTTCCTGTAAAACATAAAATATTTCATATGTACTGGCACTGTCCGTTTCGTGTGTTCATCGTTTTATAATTTCCTTACTGAGCATTCCAAATACGCAACGGAGATATCAGACCCAAACAATCTAGAACAGTATTCCTTAACTTAAATTGTTATATTAGCCTTTGATACACCCACTGAAAGAACAAACCTGGTCCCTTTATGCATTGACCATATATATAGAATTAATAATTTATAACATGTTTCTTCATTTAAATCGTATTTTTATACTTATTATTATAGAAAATAAAATATGGTGAAGGGTAATATCTTAACAGTTATAACAATAATGATAGATGGATTTTCTTGATGAAAATATTTCTACTATAAATGAATATGTTTAGTTTGATGATTTAATGATACAAAGATTTATTTTGAATTATGTAAATCTGTTCAGTTCAGGACAAAATAGGCGAATTATTTCTTGTAAACAGTTTCTAGTAACTTAGGTAAATAGCAACACCAGGTCTGTCCAAAAATCAATCAAAAAACTTTAAGCAACATTTGGTTGATCTGCTGAACATGTTTACAGTATAAAAACAATAGGATTACAATCATAATTCATGTATAATACCGTCGAATTAAAACGATATATGTCATACACATGTATATGCAAATCGTTACACATATTATAATAGCCTTAGCTAGACCTGGAATCTAGGCCGAGGTTAACTCCTTCAACGTACTAATGTTTTCCTCTTTATAAATATTATGTTTAACTAGTGGCCCTTTTCACTTTGAAAATGTTTAATGTAAAACGAAATAAAATCCGTATCGACATGATACTGTAATTAGCAAAATAACATTGGTGTATTACCTACAATGTTCACTGTTACAACATATGCTCGTAAAACTAGATATTTCTAACACACAGAATTGGTGTTTCCTCTTATAGATATAATACTTATTGGCAGCATTTTTCAGTTTGCAATTTTATTTTGTATATTTTATATTCTGCATATAAATTTGTATAAAATGATATTTTTCTCAATATTTTATTATCCTCAGAAACATAAGAGAATCTAGGGATGAGGTGCCCTACTTTTTCTAGTTACAATTGATATTAATTACGTTAATTTACAAATTCCTTTTCACCATTCTTCTTCTATCAAATGCTATTTTTAATTTGACAAAATTTTTCTCACACAGAGAATTGGTTTTTCCTCTAACAGATATAACATTCATTGCAGTTTGTAATTTTGTATTTTATTATGTAAATTCATACTCTGTTTGTATATTTGTATAAAATGATACTTATAATTTGTTAATTTAGTAGTAAAAAACATCGACAGAGAAGACGACAGCCAAAAACTCTATAATATCAAAATATCATGCAGCAATTATAATAATAAGTATGTTACGATATTCAGACTAATACGTAAGGTCAACGACGCCATGAAAAACTCCACTGAAACCATGGAACGTGTGATAAAAACTAGTTGTTCTCAGGTGGTTAAGCACAATGTGAATAAAAAGAGGACAGCTGAAAAATATTCAATTAAAACAAATATTTGTGTTATAGATTTGCACTGTTGTTTCCGTTAGCATTGGATAATAGATGGCTAGAGTTATCGGTCTTGCATAATATCGACACTGGGTGCGTCACCTTGCATATGTCATTAATGACATTGATTCGTAGCTGGGTCTTGATTTTCGGACGAGGTTTTTCTCACAAAGATAATTTGTTTTTTTATTATTTTAGATTTCAGTTTGCACTTTTGTTTCTAACATTTGAACCTTTAAAAATGCCAAAGATATTTTTTCAATTGATGAGTTTTGATGACTTAATTCAGATTCAGTTACAATTATAGTTTGCGATTTTGGATAACAGAAAATATCAACACGTAATTATAAATATCAGGTTAGTTTGTATAGAAATGGAACCAATTCCATATATCCCATAAATAATTTAAGAAAATGTAATAGAAATATATTTTATATAGATTTCAATGAAAGTTAGTTTGTGTTTAAAAGGAACCCATATCCGTATGCCTTCAAAAATGATTTAAGAAAAGGAAACTGAAATTTATCTAAAAAAAACTCTTGTCCAAGCTTACAAAACAACAATGCAAAACTAAGTCGCATACTCAGTATTAACATAAAATAAACGGAAAGTTAATATTTAATATCGTACATGGATTAGGAGAAAATACCATTACATCTCATACACTACATAACCACCCAATCAACATGTATAGTAATCAAAGTACACAAATATCCCTATACAATCACACTTCAGTCTTCATTACAGTACAATAAATACAGTCCCACCGATCAAATGTGGTATTGATAAAGCAATAAATAGTATCGTAGTACGTACATAAGTTATTTTATCAATGTTTTGGTTAAACTACTCTCGAACAGAGAATTAGTTTTTACCTCATATAGATTATTTATTTATAAAAAAAATTAATTTCTATTCGTATGCTGTCTTTGGTTTATAAGCAGCAATTTTCTATTCTAATGCACTTTTTATTAATGTTTTGGACAAGATTTTCTTGAACAGATAATTGGTTTTTACCTCTAATCGATTATTTATCTATAAAAAAACAATTTTCTATTCGTATGCTGTCCCCTGGATGCGACAAACATATGGTGTTGCTTCACATTCATATTTATTGGAGACATGTTTCAGATTGCATTTTTGTATTACTTTTCCGTATTAAAATTCTACCAAATGAAAATAGTGAAAATAAAAATGTACCTAGTCTGGTCTCACCTTGCATGTACTATATATGCACTTGTATCAGGCTGCATCAATATAACAAACAAAATATTACTGCGTATTTGCATTATTGCATTGAACTAAAGACTGAAGTATATTGCTTTAAGAATAATTATGAAAGACGCCAATAAAATGCATTACATATTAGTTGATAAGCTTAGATATTTACAAATAAACCATCTCTAGTTGCTATTTCGTGTCATATGTCTCAATGCAGTCATTACTATCTTGTTTGATTCCGTCTCACCCTACTGGCGTATCTCACTACTTTGTTTGTTATAGCAGCAACACTTATTATTAAGCTATGTTCAAAACGAATCATCGCGAGCACCTGGGTTCGACTCTTGCTTTTGAATAGTATTTCATGTATTTTCGATGTGTTCCATTATCAGTGTGTGCCCACGTTTCCCTTTCACATGTCTTTGTCCAAGTATTTACGGCCTTTTGATATCGTCTTGGTTGTTCATATTTACTACTTTATCATTATGTAACTTGATATCGCACACAACAATATCAACTTTTGTTATTTGAAATACCATTACTCAATCAACTTCACAATGTAATGCACACAGAAACATAAAAAGTAAATTAGAGATGTTGTGAACAGTATTCAATAATATTATTACTTAATGAGACTAAAACATCGTGACACAGCTTCTCAATCACGTAAACATTCAACACTCTTCATCAAATACCCATACATCTTTTTAATATGATTATTGGTTTTGGAAGGTTGCATGTATTTGTTATGGTACAATACCCGTATATTGAAGTCAACTGACCATAACTTTTCTTAATCAAGGCCATGTCCATTGTAAAACTATTTCCTTTATTATATCTGTCGCTGACAGTTTATGGTAGCTATGCCTTGAATCTTTGACAAGGGCCTCTCACACAGAGAATTGTTCTTGTTAACCTCTTGCAGATATTATATTTATTGGTGACCCTATCGTTCCAGTTTGCAATATTGTAATTTTATTTGATTTTGTTGAACGATAATGGTAACTTGAATACAAATACAAAATTGCAGTCTGAAACACGCTATCAATAAATATAATATTTATAAGAGGACAAAGCCTATACTCTGTGTGAGACAACCTCGTCCTGAATTCTAGGTCTAGTTTCAAAGCAGCCGTCATCAATAAAGGCTCATGGGAAAATGAATTTATTATTTTAGAATAGCATACAAGACCTCGATAAATTTAGCTACGAAGTCAAAAGGGGAGGGGGTATAATCCCGTTGTTAATGAAGGGCAAATTAAAATTCCCATGAGAATGAATGTTAACATGTTGAGGAACTGGTCACATTTGAATTGCACACCGTATTATTAAAATCAAAAGCCACCACGTCTTCACCAAATATATGTTACTACACTGAAAGAAATCTACACATGTTTTACAAGATATTGCCATGACAACTGTACACCGTCCACCGAATCAGCCAATCACTTACGCCGTACGTTGAGTTGTTTGGACTTGCCCAATCGGGGCTCAGTTCACAATCAAACAGATTGATTTTGGACAGCTGGGTGCTATATAGAATATGGTATAAATAAACGTCTTTGGGATAGCCAGAAGATCTATACTGACATCTTATTTCTGTAACTTTCTTTGTTTTATATTGTATGTGCCAAACATACATTTAAATGTATACAGAGTTCACCACACAAAACCTAATTACTATTTTCAATTAAATCTTATTTGAACGATCTTATGTTAACATTTCATTCATGTATTCTTTCAACATAAATAAATACTATTTAAGCCAATATACATTAGTTACAAAACAATATAAATTCAGTATTATTCCAAACAAATTCATACATATATAGTTGTATCAAAGCTGTGAATAACTCTTTAAACAATAACAAGCAATTTATACTCACTATGAGTAAGTTATCTCCCTTTCCTAGTTATCTCCCCTTCCTAGTAGGGTTTACTGGCATCCTTTGGTCTCTTGAGTTGAACTTTCAGGCGCTTCATGCCGATCTGGAATCCATTCATGGCCTGTATGGCAGCCTGTGCGCTCTGGGGGTTGTCAAAACTTACAAATCCTAAAACGAAGCAAATATATTACTTATTGTTCTAGCTTAAGTTCGCGCTTTAATTAAAGGTACATGTATCACAATTCGAGACATACGGCTGATATGATTTATGAGCAGGACGGAGAATCCAAATCCTGTAACACAGTCTCGGAAAGGGGTCAGAAACACAGAATAAGAGGTGAGGAGGCTATACATTTGTTTGTCAATCATCTTTGTTCTGTTGATCCTATTTCTACTATTTTCCCAAAGCTTAAAATCTAATCATCTATGATAACTTACCAAAGCATTTACTCTGATTTGTAGCCCTGTCGACGTAGACCTTGGCACTGATGACGTTCCCAAAGGGCATGAACATCTGGGCAAGTTCAGCATCACCAAACTCCTGTGGCAGGTGATAGATGAAGAGGTTACATCCCTCAGGACCTGTAGAGCAAGCTGACGGTGAGTATTCAGTTAAAAATCAATAATGCCAACACATTACAAAATACAAAAAGTTTGTGAGTATTCTGATTCTAATCAATAATGCCAAAAATTGATAAACAGTTTGTGAGTAATACCAACAAATCACCAAAACGTTTATGACTATCCAGTTGCTGATTAATGATGTCGTCAAATAACTAAAAAAAACAAATAGTACATCGGAGTCTCTTTACAACGACAAAGTTTGTTATCAACTTTTTGTCATTGTCCTAAGTCGGTCCGCATATATTACTAGTCTTGAGAATTGTTTTGGTTTCAATTTTATTCCTTATATTCTTGTGCTTAATTGCTTGATGCAGCTATTCTTTTTTGGTCGATGTCTCTCGTTCTGTTGATTCCACTTAAAATAATAGTAATTTTAGAACTTGTTCCACTTCTATCGCCGTTATAATTAGTGTCGTTGTAAAGGGATACCACTGTAGCAATAGTATACACTAATCGGATGTTTTACACGTGGTCTAATATTTTTTATGATGTGGTTGTATGTACGTTTTAATCATCAGTTGGTGATTGTTGGTGGGTTTTTTTTTATTGGTCGCCAGTCTCCATAAATCAGATGTCATCCTTCCCAAATGTATATACATTTCATGTTGGTTTATTGCATAGGGGATTAGAAAGATCAATGAACTGTTGTATCACTGAATTATTCAAGAAAGCAATTTAAGTATGTCCGAAATACAGAGTTAACATAAACTATGGTACGAAATCAATGTTATTAAAGCACAATGGTTACTGAACAAATAGAATTACCTACTTTGTTCATTAGCAGATTGATACAACCTGCTTTATATTTTGTTAATATGGAACACATTTTCCTTCCAATGCATCTATGTTAACCGACCAATCGTAGCTAATGCATTATAAAATTATTTATTTACAAAAGTAATAATAGGTGTCATATCTCTAAATGTTTAATGGCGTGGTTAATATCAACATGAAATGGTTGCCATATACCAAAATGACACGGAAACATCGCGGCGGGTGACACGTGTGTAGCAAGAAACGCTTACTCAATAGCGAGCACCTGGTTCCGCTTCCAGTTTTTTCTTTTTAACATCGTCTTGGTTTTTCGTATTTATGACTTTATAATGTTACGTCAGAACAAGACATTCAGATAACGATAAATTGCCAATTATGTCTAATTAGTTCCTTTTACGCAAACATATGGATTTATTTTCTTTTTACATGTAATTTGTTTTACTAAAATTTAGAGAAGGACGACATCTGAATCAGACGGTCAGACAACCAGACTTACTATAGAACAGTCACTTACGAATTATCATGTTTAGTTATCATTTATAATATCCGATAAGCTATTCTATAACGTAGGTTGTCTTTTCACTTTAACATTTCTGAATGGGTTCGCTACACATTTCAATCATTTTATTTATGCATAGCTTGCATGAAGCGCTAAGGTATTGTTACTATATACTACTTGACCTAAACAAATTCTTAGTTTCGTATGATTAAGCTCAATATGTCTTTATACCATATTTTGTGAATTATAGCGCAATGACGAAGATTTCTTTATACTTTCTTGTGTGGTGTCATGTAGCAAGGATTTCGATTTTATTGTACTATCATGTGATGATTTTATGGCGCATACTTAGCTACAATTTTAAACGTGAAGTGTTAGAATGCTTTTTCGGCAATGTCAATTAATTATCGAGCTATTATGGTAAATTCTCGTGCATATATCGATTTTCAAAACGATAGACTCAAACATATAAAATAAAATATTAACAAGTTAAATTTACAATAAAAAGATAACAAAACATATTTCACAATATTTAGACTGTTAAGCAAGTATGGTAAAAACAAAAAGGGAAAAACCAACACCAATTGTTATCTAGACTAGCTAAGGCCATGTGACCTTGACATTTACAAACATTCCAACAATAAGAAGAATGTAATGCAATACAATTTAATACAAAGTTTATATGCAAATAATATGGTTACTATGGTAACATAAACACGCCTCACGCAAAACACGTGTCAAGGAGCAAGGAATTTTAGGATTTGTATCCATCATATATTTCATGGCTTGAGTTATCGTTCTTTAATATCGCTCGTAACGTTTCCTCTGCAGATACCCAATTTGAATATTTTCTTGTATAGTATTGTATTATCGAGCATTGAATAGTTGCTTACATATGGAAAAATTGATGATGAGTCGATATTATATATGATGTACTGATAGTGAATATATCTGCAAGGTGGCACCCCCAGTGTCGATATTAAGCAAGACCGATAACTCTAGCCATGTATTACAATGTAAAGGGTCTTGCTACGTCATACCTGAGTGCCTAGCGGTCTCCTTGATAAGTGTATGTGCGTGAGGTAGATTCGCCTGCAGGTCGTAATGAGTTGGTGACCCCATACATGCTGAACATACCAAGATAGTAAAGAGAAATCAACATTAACAATAGGTCAGAGGTCACATAAACACCATTTCCGGTCAGAAGTCACATAAACAACATCTTCCTTCACGACAAGACACGTTCCTACTACACATCATCCATTTTTTTGTCATCAATTTTAGTCAACCGTTTTTAATTTGTATTGATCTCATCGACCTAAACATCAAAATGTATGTCACAAATACCTTTAGGCAAAGAACGAAAAACATTTTTGCATGTTTAAGAGTATTGAGATGAAATTGTAAGGTGATGTAGGACATAGGTCTTGTCGTGTGGATGATACAACATAATAACAGTGTCTCTACCAGCATATCCAATCACTCGGAAGTCTCTACCAGCATACTCAATCATTCGGAACTCCTCGGCCGATGCTTCTCAGAGAGTAGGTCGCACGAGATGTTTAAAATGCATACTCAATGCCATAAGTAGGAAATTGCTGAATACTAAATAGGTGCCACAGAAAGCTTTCATGGCGTGATTCTCGCTCGTTTTTGTTTGTTAATAAAATGGGCTATTACAGACACAATTCTGAACTCTCGTTTCGTTTATGTATTGGTGGTTATATTTCTTAATTACAAGGAAACAAAACATCATTGAGGACTGGAAACTGGTAGAGACCATAATTGTACAACGTTTCCTCAATAAATCAAAAGTAAATACACAATAACAGTAGGGGGCCATTACCATTGGTTAATCGAGATCACGTGATGCTTACAATAGAACAGTATAACAGCTATCATTGTAATGTTTCAGTTCTATCTGATAGCGTTGTTGCTGAGGAAACATTGTACAAGTATAACATGCACATAATATTTCATTTCGATACGATTCGAAACAGTATCTACGTAGACTGGTTCTCTCCATCAGGGCTGTGCTCCGTTATATTTGTGTAGCGGAGCACAGAGCAGTGTATCAAAGGGAGAGAACCTGTCTAAGCATATACAAAGTTGGTTGGTGTGGTTCCGTTGCATCCATTATGACTTCAACCCTCCAAGTTATCTTGTATGACATTCTATAATGTCTCCATTTATGTAGTTTCATAACTTGTTGTTTGATGCTAAAACAATCCTTTATTTAAATATTACATTTGATTATCTCCCCCTGTTCGATAACGCAGCACAAATAATGTAAATTCTTATTTATAACAGACAAAAATGTTTAATAAAGACAAACTAGTCCTCTTTATTGAACTAGTAGATCTTCCACTTATTGCTTTGATTCAATGCACAATTGTTCTGTCTGTTTTATAATTTTGACAATTTTTTACAATATCATTTAATGATATAACTTCATAAATCAAAAACTTTTTTCTGTTTCCATGATGTTTGTAATGTGCTTGCTGAATGTGTATGTGCAAGCATGCGTATCAAGTCAAAGGGAGATTATCAACAACAATTCTATTAAATTAATATGTTCACACTCAAATAATATAACGTTACGTACGAAAACAACACTCAAAACCAAACCTGAAAACCTATGTAAACCACTGGCCCCTACAGTTATATTTACGCTCTTC
>JAUMGZ010073456.1:0-18339 GCA_032359645.1 Pododesmus macrochisma | reverse complement strand
GTTTGATTTGGTGTTCCTGTTCCTATTCCTGTCTCTATCTCTTCTGTTTGATTTGGTGTTCCTGTTTCTAATTCTGTTCTTTTCTTTTGTTTGATTTGGTGTTCCTGTTTCTATTTTTGTCCTTATCTTTTGTTTGATTTGGTGTTCCTGTTTCCATTTCTGTCCTTATCTCTTCTTTTTGATTTTCTGTCGATGCTTTTTCTTCCTGTTCTAATCACTTTTATATATTTCCTGTTATTGCCTATGTTACTGTCCTTATCTCTTCTGTTTGATTTGATTTCATTTTTTTTTCTTTGATTGTTTTTCTGTTGTCATAACGACTGGATTACGTGTAGTGTGACTTAATTTAAACCAATAATACTCTCACCAAGAGGATAGTTAGTGCACATGTTATAGCAATGTATTTAATTAAAAGACAACAACAATACAATTTCAATTATGATAATGAATTTATTTTGTAGGATTTGTGTAAGGGAACAAATCTGTACACCCATACATGGTATTTAATGGACATAAACAGATCTGAACATAATGGGTTAAATACTATTTGTAACAATACAATTTTTTAAAAACTGCATTGCAAGTCATTAAAAGGTCAAAGTTGAACTTTGTACAAAGCATGCGTCAATGATGTCTGCAGTCATAAATACAACACATAAGCCCTCCTTCTTGTCACTCTTCCAAACACATGCAGGAAGTTTTCACTATAATTACCATGGTAACTTAACACATAATATGCATAACAAAAAGGTCAGCTGAACTGCTGAGCGTCATTGCCATAGGACATATATCTATCAGTAAAATTATATATTACTTTCTTGCCCTTCAAAGCCTGGAATGTCACATGAAAACATAGGGGGTATATAATCAAAGCTACCCTATCCTGTTACTAAGCACTCATCCTATAACATAACAATAAATATAAGTTTGTGTGTAAAAGTCTTGCACCAATAGAAGATATTATGACAGTATCATTCTCTCTACTGTTATAGAGCACGGAGAACAGGATAGCAGTGATTTCAGGATCATGACTAGTTATAACGACATATCTCATTGAGCAATTTACACAGGCAAAACACTTACCCTTATTGTTGTTCTCTATTGTGTATGCACACCAGCAGTGTTTTCTATACAATTAACGGTTATATTCTAGTCTACAGAGCATGCACCAGCAGGTCATAAGAAATGTTTATGAAAAGTTTTTGGTAAAGCTTATTTAACAAACTGTTTAAATTTCATTGTTTTACTCTCTAGTCTACTAAATGGTTAAGAACCATAAAAGAAATCATAGACAGCCAAATATTTTGGATTGGTAAACATTGTTTCAAATCAGGCACATTACAAGCCATTTAAACTTTGAATGTATTTAAATAGACAAGTTAATAATGATAAGTGACTTGTTTTTATTAAATGACAGCCACAGCTTGAGACCGATTGATAACACATAACATTTAAGCTTATAGCAGACTATAATATTAATATTGTTTCAAGCTTTATCTGAACAAGGGTGAATGTAATTTCATTGATCCATGAATCATGTACCAAGTGTATTCTGTTAGTTATCCTGAGAATCATAAATGATTATAATTATGTTGATAAATTTCTATTGTATGTTGGATTTTTTTTAAAACTTTACAATATCATTTGCCCAAAAGGCCACAATGACTTGAGTACATTGACAGTTAGCACCGGTATGCTTGCCCATGATTATTATGACATCTATGTAATGACTGATTGACAACACTTCACTCTCCCATGCTTGTTCTCTCCCACACTATATGTAGAATTTATCACATTAAACTACATTCATGTCAACAGATTCACGGCATGAGTAACAGCGAATATCCAAAATAACCATATAAACAATCTAACAACTGACAATGCTATAATTGCTCAACAATAAAATATCTCTTCTACACAGACAGCACTAAACTGTATCCACTAAAACATGCCATTTTTACATTCTTTAAAAGAATTAACAAACTTTGATTGCAGTACAAAATATATATATAAGACCAACAATTACATGTTCTGTAACAACTATGTCAGTTTCTATGACAACAGATGCCAATACCGATTGACACGGGGGGATAACCAATGTCTACAATTCATAACAAACTTCAACAATAGACCTGCCCTCAGGATTCATATGTAGCTAGGCTTAAACACATAAAAAATTATTTACTTGTCATTGTTGACAAAGTTTAATTGAATGGATTATGTCCCTTGTATGTAGTCTATAACACTCCATTGGAGGTTTATGCCAATACATAAAATTGAGACATTTAGTGTCACTGTCACATAACAGACAGTAAATGTCATCCAATAGGATCACTGTCCTTGGTCAGGTGACTTAAATGCACCAATCATGATAATGAAAGACATTCAAATGTGGGTAGTACCTACATCTAGTACATACATTATTATTGTCCATACATCACATACTTTATGCTGTACACATATGTAAACCCAATGTCCCTCCCCACACATAATCACCACTAAGGCATGCTAAGGAGGGTACTGAAGTCAGTTAATGTTGATACTGGGTTCACAGCTCCCTTCACATTAGATCAGTCTGCCGAAAAACGATTACCACTTTATAGATCTATTAAGACAATATTTTGTCTATAGTTCCAAAGAACTGAGAAATGGTCTATGTACGGATCCTTTTTTACGATCTTAATCATTCACGGGACTTCTTCAAGTTCCTAGAGCACATGGAACACAGTAGAACTGCACTATGGGTGTGATCACAATAGCTTTAACTCCAATACTGATTACAACACTAATAAGGCTGATTATTCCTCATTCTCAGATACTCGGACTGTTGGGGTTGCGCTGAGCGTTCATGTTGTTTTTCTGACACAGGAAATAAAAGTTTAGTGTCAAGGTCTTCATTATGGTCTTTTAATGAATTGCTATTATAGTGTATCACCAAGGCAGTTAGTGTTTCAAAGTTGAAGAATCTCTCCGTAAACCCGTAATTGCCATTCACTTCACTTATCAAACAGTGGCCTGTCTTTCCATTGCACCTGTAAACAAGTGATATAACAAATTTAATATGCATAATAACAACAATGTGAACTGCATGTGAATAATCAGAATTGAAATATCTTTGTTGTAATAAAGAAAGTCTCTAAGAATCTGTGTTGTTATAAAAGATTAACATAAAAACAAAACTTCCATTCCGTACAAAATATGTTTTTATTTACATATTCCAGAAAGGATTAAGTCTTCAGATCCTTGTTCTATATAAAGCTATAAGGATTCTGTCAGTTATCATGATCTATCATCTCTCTTAAGAATTATAAATAATAACGGAAACTGAGGTTTATATAATATACTTACATTACAGAGAGAGCAAATGTAGCTTCGTCCTTTGGTCTGATAAGGAAAGATCCATTTTTGGTTCCAGTGAGTAATGCCTCTGCCTTCTTTCTGTCACAATGTACAAGCCAGTTGTCTTTGTCTGCCAGAGGATCTCTGTAAAATCATAAATAAACAAACATGTCAACTGCTTATATTGAGGAAATGTTTACATATATAAATAAAGTTTATTAAGGATGTTGCTTTAGATATGTTTACCAATCCTTTCAGTGTTCAAGGATGTCTTTTTAGATAGATATATATATATCCATCATTAATTTATATATATATACATGTGAATGACTGAATACAATTAATTATTATATTAATTATGTATTTTTAGATATGTTTATTCATCATTCTTTGTGGACTTTGCTTTTAGTTCACTTGAAAGGTTTTTATCATAGATCAACACGGACTTAGATACAAGAGGCAGATGGGCAATCTTTGTCTGTTTACATAATCTACCATCTAATCATGCACACGTTCATATCAGGATGTAAATACACATGAAAAGTGCCTATAAATACATGTACTATAGTTCAATTTACAGATTGAATATATCAACTTACTTTTCGTCCAGTAAAATTTGGTCGATCTCTTCTTCTTTCACATTTTGATCCATGAGAAGTTTTTTCACTTGTTCTCTTTGTTTGTGTAAGCGTTTAATTTCAGGTCGTAAACTGTTCATATCACTGATTAAAGCTCTGTTTAGTGTCATCTTGCTGACTATCTCCATCTCTAACTTGTCCTTGCTCTCTCTTATGCTCAGGAACCGATGCTTCAGAAGCTCCAAGTTCTCTCCCATTCTGAAAACACACAAAATATATTTTACTATAATAAAGGAATGGTTTAAATTTTTAAAGTTAGATTTATATAGCACTTACATTTCTCCACAAACTTCTTCAATTAAAAGTGGAACTAATTGACAATGATCCGCTCCAGCGGTTTGGAACTTTGTTAAGTTCCTACTAACTGTCTACTTATTTACACTTATATTTTATACAGTCTGACAAGCACCCAACTATTCATGAAGAAAATCATTACACTCTGTTAACTTTACACAAACATCAAAAGTCAATACTTACTTTTGAATGTCGTGAACAGAAACTTGAGGTTTGTATTTCTTCTGTAGTTCCATTTGTTCCTCAAACACCATGACCGTTTCTTTAAAAGCATCGAGTGCCTGGTGTTTGAGCTGGAGCTCCTGTGATAATTTTGAGTGATTTTCGTAATGTTTATCATAGTCTGCCATTTTGCTGAGGTACTCATTGTTGTATGCTTTGAGTTTCTGTTTTTCTTCTGTCAAGTCCACCTGGCCAACCGTCTGCAAAAATTGCAATAGTGTAAAACAATGAAAGAAATGAATTTACAAAAATGATTGCAACAACATAAACAGGTATTTAACGTTATCTAAAATTGTTTCATGTGACTTCAATGCTGCTAATAAACCCCAACTTTTAACTTCAATGTGTAGATTACTCCTTATAAACTTCTTAATTAAATAGATAGATTCTGTTTGTTTATTTGATGTCAATACAGTAGTGAACTTACCGTTGCCCTGTGTTTTGATACAGCATATAACAGTTTTGTGTCCAATGTCCGATTGTAAATAGCTAGTGACACACTACTATAATGACTGATTAACTCCACAATTGAATTAAATGTTAATGGTTCCACAAAACCGAATTTCTCCTTTTTCTCTTCTTTACTCCTGTAGATTTTAATAAGTTTATTTGTTCCTCCTTTTCTTACAGTTAATGTATAATTTCCCTGGTCTGAATCACGCACTAAATATGTTCCGTCGGGTTTGTCCCGCAATAAGTCATTCACTTCCTCTCGCGTAATTCCTCCCCAATACCAGTCAGCATCCTTTAGAAGTTCGTCGTTGGACATGCTTACACTTGGTTCAATAATGTCTAATGAGGGTTGTTGAGGCTGTGAGGCAGGGAGGGGTGGAGGCACCTCGCCCCAACTGCCGTGTTTTAATAAATCTTCAAACACTTCAATATGATACTTGGTATTATCAACAATTTCTCTGTAAAAAAAAGAAAATTTTTATAAGTAATAAACAAAACAGAATATGTTCAATGATAACAATATACAGCTCTTGAAACAAGGAAATATTTCTCTATTGAAAACTCAGCCATTATTCTAAAAGACACAGAATTCTATGGAGGCTAAAATCAAAACATTGCAAAAACCCAAGACTTTAAGTTGAGAACCACTAAGACACGTCTCAATTCTTCATCAAACTAGCAAACGTAATCATTTTTTAAACACTGCCCAAAGTCAGACTTTAACACTGGGTAAGTCCCTGTATAAAACTAACTTCCTTGTTTGCAGATAGAACAGTCGTATAAAACTGAAGCTAACACAAAAACACATTAAAATATGAGGAAATTAAACAACACAGACCGCTACCACTACACACCAGTGTCTAACTATACACTACAGTCACACATGTGTATTCACCGACAAACGTTTTATTTCCTCATGCACCCCATACTTTTTAGTAGTGACATAAGTTATACAATCATGACGACAAATGTTTTACTTCCTTGCACACGTTGTACTGTTCAGTAGTGACACAAGTGTATACAATCATGATGGACTAATCATAGCAGCTACTTATAAAACTTGAATGAACCAGGAGGCGTATCACAGTTATCAAGTTATTTACAGCTGTTCCCTGAGAGAATACTTAAAACACATTACAATAGGTCTATGTTCCATTAATAGACCTATGTTCTAACTCTATACTGAAAGGTTAGGTATATTGCTTTTGTAAGATACCAAGTTGGTAAATTCTGTAGGGTACAAAAAGTACTATGACTGTTCATAAATATAAGATTGTAGTTACATTTTCCTATGGGTATATTCTTTACGACCATTATGTATAGTTCTGTACTGTAGATATACTCACATGATTCTCTCCCAAGGAGGACGCAGTAGTATGTGACAAAACACATGGGAAAGTTTATCTAGTCCATCCACGGTGTCAGAGTCATGCTGGATCTTCCACAGTCGTATAAAATGGGCCATAAGAAAGCGGAGAGTTGACTTGTGTAGTGCAGGAAGATGGTTGACTAGGTCTTGAAGACACGTGGCACTGTCCACTCCACCTTGTTCTTCTGTTGATAGAAATATAACTTGGTTAACTTCAGTAAAATACAACACACAGACTACAACTAAACAGTCATATAAATTGAAATATAGTTTAAACTTGGAAAGAATCTTGATTGTCTCAAGTAATGTTTATAATCAAAACAACATGAATTTAAACAGGCTCTATATTTTTGGTTAGCATCACAACTCAGACACGACATGCTAACTTACTTTGTTTAGCCACATTCATAAATTCTTCATAGAACTCCACTGGTATGACTGGATTGGGGATCTCTCTCAAATACTTCTTCAATACCCCAGCCACACAATGTACATTGAATGCTGCCAAGTTCATTTGAGATGGATCGGTTGCTGTAAGAAAGATTTGTTGTCATCCAATTAATTTGAACTTCCTACACATTAATATACAATAAAGCACAAGACAATCGATATGATCATTAGCCCAATGAGCAGCTGTAATACCATAATTATATTCCCAGATGTCGGTAAAGTGTGACGTTTGTCATATGGTACCTGTAATAAAATCATTTTATTCCTAGATGTTAATCAATATGACGTTCTTAAGACCAAAGCTGTGACGTTATGTTGGCATTAATTCATCGTGATTGTATCCAAGACTTCATAATAACTGAGTTATAGCACACAACTCTAATCTCAAGTGAAAAATAACTTCGAACATTTACATAAAATCAATTAGTGACTACAATTAATTTAAAGATCTAGTTTCTAAGTGTGTTTTCCAATGTGTAAAGCATTATTTTAAATGACGCTTGTGTACTTAACATTGGTTAACAGTTGTGTACTTAGCATTGGTTAACGGTCAACTATATTAATACTTTGTGACTAACTACTGGTAATGACATTCACACAAATCAATATGACCATTTGGTCCTTTATGGCTTATTATATTACTGGTCACTGGTCAGCATACACAAATATTGATTTATACCTTAAAGGTTTTTTTCCACATCAAGCTGACATGACTGTAAATGGAATACAACTGTGGCCATAACTTACCTAAATTCAATTCAGCCTTTATTTCATTCACCTCTTCTGACTTTGCAAAAATACGATACACACTCAAGGCTTCTGATTCTATAAGGGAAAAAAGTAGAAATTTTCTTGTTTAAATAATCAGTAACTAAGTAATTTTAGTCATTAACTAGCATTTTTATTTGTTTTTTTTGTTTTTGTTTTAGATACTAACTGATTTTAACATCCTAGCTGAAAAACGATATAGATAAAGAGACAAAATATTGTCACAAAAACCCTAAACAGCAGTATATATATCTTACAAGCTGCCTTGTTTTTACATCCACTTTTTAATTAACATAAAGTGCAAACTTTTTGTGATACAAAATAGATCAAATTTATACATTGTGTAACCACATGATGTTTAAATTGAGAAGAGCTGTTTCATTGTGTGAAGATTTATTGCATATTCTACAGACACATTAGACAAGCGTGAAAGCCCTGTGGCTAGATCATACTTCATAGACAGGTTTACATTATGCAATTTGTGTGAAATGCATGTCGGTAGACTTACTATGGTCAGCGCACCAGCTCTCGATCACCTCCAAGCACTTGATGATGATCCAGGGCGCTTCCTGCTGGCTTTTAGATACCTCGTCTGCCAGTTCGGCCCCAAAAGACGAATCTGTAAAGAATTAAAAGAAATCATATAATTTTTAAAACACTAAAATAAAATAGCTGAGGATCTCACAAGTATAAAATGTAATAACTGTATATTTGAAATTCTCAAACTATCATAGCATTAAGCAAATTATTATAACAAAACTTAATCTAATTCTACATATTTCAAAATGCGATCAAACATTCAGTTATGCAGCTGTGTAACGCACATAGAAATTCAAAACTGTTGAAGATGCTATTCTAGAGATTGCTATTTAGGAATCTCTAGAATTTCATTACTGCAACTTTTACACTTTACATAAAATATAACTTGGAAAACATGATATCAGAGTTTAAACTGAAAAACCCTCAGTAAGAAGTAACCTAATAACTACATAAAATACAAGAATGTTGAACATTGTTGCACACAGCTGTGACACAGTCAAGAAAAGCTAAAAATAGATATGGCACCATTAAAACAGCTTAGTAAACTAAAAGTGCTTTAGATTAATTGACGTATTACGATCATTAATCCTTCCGATCTGCTAATCCTGATTACAAAGAACTTATATTTCATGTAATACAATACAAGTTATTCATACTGCAGGTTAGTGAAATCCAGCTTTGACCTACATTTAGAGCACAAAAGAATATTATGTGCAAGAGTTACATGCCCTTTGGCCAGTAACATACGGTAGATTGCACAGTAATGAGAGACTTACTCTGAGTAAAGCTTGGTCTTCTGCCACGCTCTAGGTTCTGAACACTACACTCTGTACTCCGAGACGCTGAACAATATCTATGTGAGCACAGTCCGCATTCTGTTAAAACAAAACAAGTAGTTCTATATTTAATCTCTCCACACATCTACACAAAAACCTTGCACACTATTGTACAAGAATAAAACAAGACTATTCTTTAACTTTTACAAGTTTTACTAAGTGTCAAACACACACTAATCTTGAAAAAAGGGTTTGTTCTTCAATTTATTGTCAAATGAATGACTGAATATAATATATTCATGAAAGAATGTGCTTTATATCATGAACATAATTAAACAATATTTTTTAAGTTTTTAAATTATAAACTAATATTTTTAAATAAGAATTTCTTTTCTTCCTAATTTAGGTATGTAAGAAAGAAAGTTTTCTCACCTCGACACTGAAGTCCCTGGCGTACAAGTCCATAGAGAAATTTATCACAAAGATGACATCTTTGCATGGAGGAAAAACTATACTCTGCAAATCTGTGCTCCGAGGATGCCCCACAACTAGCTGCTAAAATAATATAAATATTTTTTATAATAATTGTGTTTTTCTTTTAATCTGTGCTAATTTTAACTAATAAATTTACTTGTGTAAACTTTCAATCTTTAAATTCAAAATTACATACAATAAGTTAAAAATAAAAACTTCCTAACTTCAAGAGGTCATCAATATTGTATCAATACTTCTATAAAACTCAATATAATAAATGAAATTTTAGCAAAATCTTTCAACATTTTATGATGAACCCATCAATTACTTTGAACTAGAACTTTTCTGTAGCACGAAGGATAATGATAACATTGTTCGATATTCATATATTACAATAAACCTAAAATTACAGTTTATAACATGTTCATAACATTTAAACAATAAATAACATTTTAGGTAAACAACTATTCTATTTAATTTTTTTTTTAAATTCTAAATGTAACCAAACTTTTGACTTACCTTCCATTGGATCTGTGGTATAGGGACCCTGGGGGTAGAAATCACAAAGTTGGCTAAACTCATTGGTTACACAAGGGCATTGTGATGATGGTGGAAATTCATACATGTTTAGTTTCTCCTCCCGTGTCGGGGGAGAAGCAAGATTATGCCCTTCAATGTTTAATATCCTGTCTTATACATACAAATAATCTCCAGTTTCAAGAATGAAGTCAGATATATAATCTGCAGCATTCAACACACAAATGAATCAAGTTGCGTTAATTTCCAAATTCACCAAGAAAAAGTAAACTTCTTTTTCCCTTTTCAATAAAATATTCCCATTTCAAGTTAATTAAACCAGAATTTTATGTTAATATGCCTCGGTAACAATCCACAATAGATCTCACTGTGTTCTAACTGCGGCTACATGTAATGCCATGCCGTCTCTACTTAGCACTGTACAGAGAGCCTTGATATAACGTGTGTATGGCTCTCTTGTCTGATATGAAATGAGAACATGCGTGTATAGTGTGTGGCTTGCTATGGCTGCCAGGCAGGCAGTAGGTAACACTGTCAGCTTAGTTCTGCTATATGAACATGTAGGTCAGTCAGCTATCCAACCAGAGCTTAGCCTACTTCTCCTACAGGCAGAGTTGGCCGATTACCAATATAGCAATCAGCTTGATTATCTGTGGCTCCAGTTCTTCTGTAGTGTTGTCAGGTCTGACTGCTAGTACTTCTACCTACCAACTCTACACTGATTTATTCAAAAATTACAGCCTGGCTATTAAAGATGTATATGTGGATAACTGTTATACGCTTAAAATATATCTGTTGCCATGTCTATATAAAATACACAGTCATATCTCCACGGTAAAATCACATTAGTTGTTTATAATAGCTACAGGTCATTTAACAGTGTTTCTACTGTATCAAATTAGTTTTCTTATTTACACATATTTCATAATTGAATTAGTTTTTTTTAAACACATATTTCATAACTGAATTATTTTTTTTAAAACACATATTTCATAAGTTTGATCAAATTAGTTTTCTGTAAGTTATACCTATACAATTCACTCATTGTTAACATGTTAACCTCAATTTGTTTTTTATGATTGTGTTGATACTTAACACTTTAAAATTGTATATTTGAACCACAGAGCTTAAAATTACTAACTAAAACAGCAACTTAGAAATTAAATAGTTCAACTACGATATTTGTAGTCTATAAATAAATGTTTTGTACATGTGCTGTAAGTTAAGTCATTGTACATTAAGTTTTGTGTTGTAATGACACATATGTCGATTTTAGCTAGATTCCGTTGATAAATTTTATATAAATAGACTGAAATGTTGCTTTGTATGATTTTTAACATCATAAGAAGCATGTGTAGCTGGCTCTAGTTGTTACTAATATAGATAAGCTTCCATGGTTATTACTGATAAAGAAATGGAAAATGTTAGGGTGTTTTTAAATATTTGAGAGGTTGCCAAGTGACTGGGCGAGCAATTTCTAAATACATTCACAGAAAAGAGAAATCGTGCAAGCTATGCTCCTTCCCATCCCCATCAAATATATGTCACTACTATAAAACTGAGTAGGGTTCATGTACCTATAAGAATTTTAATGAAACCCACACAAAAATTTGTTAATTCACAATCTTTCTGCCTAGAGAATGCTCTTATAAGCAATTTTACTCCTTTCTTAAATCAAATTATGTTAAAGTACAGTTGTTACACCAACTTCATTCATTGAGTGTTTTATCCACATGCCAGAAAAACAATTCTTGTAATGAAATCAATATCAGTGCAAATTTAAGATTTAACATAAAGTGAAAGTAATGAGCTTTGTAAACAATTTTAGATTAATTATACTGTAAACTTGAGGTACTGTTACAGTACAAGAAAAGAGGGAGTGTTACTGTGACCTGTGTGTCAATGGAGATGACCTGTGTGTCCAGGGAGCACACAACAGACCTGTAGGTCCAGGGAGAGCAACACTGACCTGTGTGTCAACGGAGATGACCTGTGTGTCTATGGAGCTGACCTGTGTGTCAATGGAGATGACCTGTGTGTCAATGGAGCACACAACAGACCTGTATGTCCAGGGAGAGCAACACAGACCTGTGTGCCCAGTGACCTGAACAGTATGTCCAGGGAGCACACAACAGACCTATAGGTCCAGGGAGCACAATTTAACACAGACCTGTATGTCCAGGGAACACACGGCAGACATGTGCGACCAGGAAGCTGACATGTATGTCCAGGGAGCACAACACAGACCTGTATGTCCAGGGAGCACAACACAGACCTATGTGTACAGGGAACACACGACAGACATGTGAGTCCAGGAAGCTGACATGTATGTCCAGGGAGCACAATTAACACAGACCTGTGTGTCCAGGAAGCTGTCATGTGTGTCCAGGGAGCACAATTAACATAGACCTGTGTGTCCAGGGAGCACAACACAGACATGTGTGTCCAGAGAGCACATCACAGATATGTGGTTGTCCAAAGAGTCTGTTACATGCATTTGTTTCTTCTATTTAATCATTCTCAGGTGTTTACAAGGACACATCTTGATTTGTAAAGTCTGTGTAAATAGAACAGAGGTTTTTAAAGCAGCAGTTGAAATGTGGGTTAATAACATTTGTGTATGTCACCCATGCAGCATGTGTAATGTATAACTAGATAACCCAAGGGCATATGATAGATTAATGATGGTAATTTAACATATATAATTGATATAACATGTCTGTAGCCCAACATATGAAAAGCAAACTGGACTGGAGTATAAATCCTAAGTAAACATGGTCTAACAGAGCTTGAGACCACTGACCCTTTCACTGGCCACTGGTGAGATATGACCTCTACAGAATTAGGTCAAGATTAGCAATATTACAGGCCGGGTGGCAATGATAGTTACCCTAAGGTGAATAATTAAATGTTGCTAGTTCCTGACTATTTATCTAGCCACTTAATCTCTGTACAATACACAGCTTACAATGCTATGACAAATTGCTTTTATCAGCAGTTTCCTATGAGAAAGGCTGGTAATAAGAATACCTAGGGGACAATTTTGTGTCTTTCATGTTAAGTAATCTCGCACCATTATCTTTTACCAATAAAAGGTGTACCTGTGAACTGATAGCCGCTTGCCTTTGAATCCATAGACGGGATCAGGAATTAGTTTTGACATATCGCAACACAATGAAAGGTTTCTCATTTCCTGAATGTAATTCATCCCACAAACAAAAGACAATTAGCTATAGCCTCCCTTACCGACCAACTGTGTTCTTTCAATTTTGTCAAAAATGGTGATTAAAAAATCGAACAAGAAGAAAAATGATCAGAATGAAAAAGATCTAACGATAATTGTGTCACAGCGTACTGCCAGTCAGGATAATAGGCCATTCACAGAGCTGACTTTTCATGTCAATTGAGTAACACATGAATTGAAATAATATCCTAAATAGGGTGTGCAATCAAATAGAACACACCATTTCTATTCAGTATATTTCTTTTAAAATGTCATAAGCTTGCACACAAGACTTGATTTAAGTGTGACATATCCTAGTTTCATATGGCACCACGTCGGTATCACGCACAAAATTCTGTGGAGTTCTGCGTGAAACGTATAGAAATATAATGATTTTTCACTCTCTGAGGACTTAAGTATATAGACATATTCAGAGCTAGATAATACAATATACAAAATTAAAATGTACTCTTAAAGATTTTTACTATTAAGTTATAAGCAATTTACATTAAAATATTCTAAAGAATTTCCGACAAAGAAGTGTTCTGTTCTTATTTCATACATTGATATGTCAAACAACATTCACAACACTAATGCACAACTAGAGTTAAAGAAATTCACTTAATTACTACAAGAGTAAATATTACTTGTAATGACACAAGAATGACTTTGTAATGTATGTACCTCACCCCTAATATATGAACTAATATATGTATGTGCTTCCCCTTTAACATATGAAGTAATGAATGTTTCTGTCCTAACATGTGAACTAATGAATGTTTCTGTCCTAACATGTGAACTAATGTATGTTTCCGTCCTTACATGTGAACTAATGTATGTTTCCGTCCTTACATGTGAACTAATGTATGTTTCCATCCTTACATGTGAACTAATGTATGTTTCCCTCTTAACATATGAACTACTGTATATTTCCCTTCTAACTTGTGAACTAAGCTCGGAGTTCTATGGATCTATCTAGGGTCAGCTTAAATATATATGTTTTCCTACCTCGCCTGGCTCTGGTTCACGACAACACAGTTCATCAATAGCTGTCATAATGGATTTTACATGGAAGTCATCTTTTATACCCATACTCTAAAATGACAAAAAGTAAGATTTAACTTTTTTTTTTTTTTTTTTTTAAATTAAATCCTCTTGAATAATAACACATTTAACAATAAATACCTAAAAATATTAATAATGTTATAAATAATTGTTATACAGCATAAAACAAACCTTTCAGACTGTTTAACCTATATATTCTCTTGTAAGTTGTAAATCTTTCTTTTATTAAGTTTAACCTATATGTTCTCTTGTTAGTTGTTAATCTTTTTCTTTTATTTACTGTGAGACACTCTGCATATATTTTTTATTATGCTTTGAATGGACAACAGCAATATTTGTTTTCTCTTTGGCCATAACTAATGCCAGCCAATCTATCAAATGATGTCCACCACTGCAGACGTCAGTGATGATGGTCCGGCCTATTTATACATGTTTTTATGACTGCATGAGTGTTGCAGTTGTATATTTTAGTGTGGGTGTTTATGTGAACATGTATAAACCATCATTATATGAGAACAATACATAATAAATAATCTGTAAACAATAAGTCAAATTGTCAACTTCAGCTAGGTGAGTAAATATTTATTTCTTTTCTCATGTATTGAGTCCTTCAACTTTACCCTTTTAATCATACTTCAATGTTAAAACTTCATATACATATATAAATATAAAAACATATTTTAATTTATATGAATTAAATTTCAGCCCAATCCTTCATAGCTAGTTTTACAAGAATTTCAGCCTCCTTACAATATTAATGGTACAGAGATCAACAACTGATCATTACCAAGACTGCTACAGCGTGATAATAATAAAGATACATGGACATGACCACAAGACTGTCACCACAAGACTGTCACTACACACGTTGTATATATTACAATCAATAGTATGACTTTATATAGGTATGTAGAGTGTCAAGTCAGCACAATCTTTATAAAGATCATGTCAGTAGAACACACTGTGCTGAACAATCACATCTGGTCTGCTCATCTTAACAGCTTTACAAAAATCTATAAAAACCTTAAAACAAAAAGAACAAGTACTGATTGTGTCAATTAGAGGTCATTTTATATCTGGAATATTGTATAGGTTAGTAAAACAGACAGCAAAGAAAGTCTTTCAAAAATGTATAGGTTAGTTTGACAGACAGCAAAGAAAGTCTTTCAAATTTTGTATAGGTTAGTATTATACGACAGCAAGTAGAGCTAGTAATAATACTTCTGTACCTAGAGCTAGTAATAATACTTCTGTACCTAGAGCTAGTAATAATACTTCTGTTCCTAGAGCTAGTAGTAATACTTCTGTTCCTAAAGCTAGTAATAATACTTCTGTTCCTAGAGCTAGTAATAATACTGCTGTACCTAGAGCTAGTAATAATACTTCTGTTCCTAGAGCTAGTAATAATACTTCTGTACCTAGAGCTAGTAAAATACTTCTGTTCCTAGAGCTAGTAATAATACTTCTGTAACTAGAGCTAGTAATAATACTTCTGTTCCTAGAGCTAGTAATAATACTTCTTTTCCTAGAGCTAGTAGTAATACTTCTGTTCCTAGAGCTAGTAATATACATCTGTTCCTAGAGCTAGTAATAATACTTCTGTAACTAGAGCTAGTGATAATACTTCTGTACCTAGAGCTAGTTATAATACTTCTGTTCCTAGAGCTAGTAATACTACTTCTGTTCCTAGAGCTAGTTATACTACTTCTGTTCCTAGAGCTAGTAATAATACTTCTGTAACTAGAGCTAGTAATACTACTTCTGTTCCTAGAGCTAGTAATAATACTTCTGTAACTAGAGCTAGTAATAATACTTCTTTATACATAGAGCTAGTAATAATACTTCTGTACCTAGAGCTAGTAATACTACTTATGTTCCTAGAGCTAGTAATAATACTTCTGTAACTAGAGCTAGTAATAATACTTCTGTAACTAGAGCTAGTAATACTACTTCTTTATAATTAGAGCTAGTAGTGATACTTCTGTTCCGAGAGCTAGTAAAACTACTTCTGTTCCTAGAGCTAGTAATTACAAGTGTCAGCCTGGCGCCTAGAATGGTGTTCAATTCTGATGTATGTGGGTTGAAAATGATATGCTGCAATAAATACCTTTGTAAGCTAGATTTTCTATATACATGTATACTCATACTTACTAACTGTTATAACATTATAAGTTCATTTGTAATTTATAAGTACAAATCAATCATTGACTGAATTATTTATTGTTTAATTACAAATAGAGTCAATCATTATATTGTCTCCCTGTACAATGACCACCTGCACCTTTGATACATGTAGGTCAATCATAATCTATTATATCCATTAGATTTCTGGTGACAGTTTTAGCATTACTAAATTAACTAACCACACATGGTGATTTGGTTGGCACCTCGGGACATTGTGCTCATCTATCCCCTGTCTTTGTGATTTAGAAGAAAATTAAATGTTGCCAAGGGCATATTAAGTATTATAATGTATGCTGTCGCATACACAGAGCTAGATGTTTGATATATGCACTGTATGGAGAACATGCACTGTATGGAGAACATGCATTGTATGTTGACCATGTTCCTTCTTAGTAAAGTCAGCTGCTGTCAAACTGCATGAATCTAGTATACATAGAATGTCTTCATATGTGATGCAACACAGCAATTATAACACTTCAAAAATATACAAAATCCTCTTCTATATGTGGTAACTTAATAACCTAATACATATGAAAATTGGGAGAAAAATTGAATGTAAATTTGTATTTTAGCTCACATCTAATTTGAACAGAGAAATTCAAATCTTTGAAGTCTCACAACAAAATTACTATCTACATATTTTAGGAATTTTAATCTAGAAATGAATATAATACTGTTGATGTGGTCAACAAGTCTATAAATCCTTGTCCATCTGCACTATATCTTTGTCTTTAATCTTTGTGTAATACAATCATGTCAGAGGTATAATAAAGACAAATTAAATGTTTTTTGGCTGCCTTTTGCAGCATGTACTTTCAAAGACATTAAAACAAAAAGCTGATAGGAATTATAAGCAGGATCAGAACAAAGGTAAGATGACAGAAACCATTACTCATGATAGGATTTCTGGCAGTGCATCTGTGTTACCTATAACCTAATGTTGGCATTCAAACCTAATCATTATAACCTGCCAAAGATAACTCATTGTACAATATACTCAGACACTAGGTCACAATGGAAACATTAGATACAATTAGAACCAGCAATTGTCCTTCCACAAAAGTTGAACCTGTTGACTGCCATGTTAAGTGCCTACGTACATTATAGATACCCATCTACACCTGCAACAATGCCCTATATCTACATATATATGAGGATTATAGGTAAAGCCCTTTTGATATACCTTCAAAGAATTTACTTAAAACAGAACACCCAAAATTAGATCATACCAAAAGACTATGAAGTGATGTGTGTAGAGGGTCTAATCACGTGAAATATAAGTAATTGATAAGTCCAAATCAATCCATTATCCTCTGAAAATCACAGTGTACAGGGTGCTTGGCTTTGTGCAGATTTCCAGACCATTTATCACATGACCAAGGGTATGGTTCAACACATCTGGTGCCTACTAATGCATGTATGCATTATATATGGCAACATACTGCTACACAATTCCTCCTTAATGAAGTCTTTAAGTGCAAGATCAACAGATTTTGAGTTGAAATGCACAGTTCCATATATTACACCTGCACAAATTGTCCTCATTTCCATCTTAAACATGTTTATGACATTGGTAAAGTTCTCAAAGTCAAGAGCAACTCTTTTGACCATAATACAATTAAGCGAACAAAATCGGAGTTGCCAAAAACCTGTAAAATTAACATAATTTAACATACAGAAGAGGAAGAGCTAAGTCTTTCAATACTCTGTAAATCAGTCTCTGTATGATAGATAAGTGTAGAATATACTACCGTCTATAAAAAGTCTATACTGAACAAATGATGCAAACATTAATATCTATATACTGGTTACAATGCATACAAAATATGGACAAAACTGGTCCCAAAAACTGAAGGAGAAGAAAACAAAACACAATACAGATGGTGAACGGTCCGACAGATGACCTGACTGAAGACCGACTTTTTAGATGAATCCAGAGTCAAGACTGACTCTATAGATTAATCCAGAGTCAAGACTGACTCTATAGATTAATCCAGAGTCAAGACT
>JAUMGZ010073345.1:0-14372 GCA_032359645.1 Pododesmus macrochisma | reverse complement strand
CATTCATTTTTCTAGTTAAAAACCCTGTAAATGTTTTATTTTGTCACATAATTTACACTTAAAGGCATAGGATCATCTCGTGTCGGTACACTGGTGAGGAGAATCGGCGGTCGTGGGTTAGAATCCTGGTGGCGTCATATCCAAAGACGTTAAAATTGGGCACTCTTCTTGCTCCCTGCTTAACGCGCAGTATTAATCGGTAGGAGAAGGACTGGTTGAATCAGTGTCAGTATAATGTGACTAGGTGAAGTATCATGTCAATGTGTCTGTGGCATATTTCAGTGAGGCAGCACTATAAGGTCGCTATAAGTGCCCGCTGTCACAAGCAGACACCGTCTTGATATAACCTATACATGAGTTAAAGGGATGCTAAACCCCAATAAAACAAACATAAAACAAACTCTCACTATTCCCCTGCTCTTTACAATAATAAATAGGTCCTCGCGCGTGGTTGTGGGATAGCGCCTTTGCATAATTAATGAGCCCAATATAAATAGATAACAAAAACAATCGATTTTATTTGGTTAATTAAGAAAATTAGATAATGAGAAACGGCGCGATAGTACGTTTTTACATCATATTTATTGAATTACAGCAAGTCTGCATTTTTTCAGATACCAAAATCTGGTCAATCCTATGTCTTTAAAGATTAAGCTACAATGCCTTACTAACCTGAAGAAATAAGTGGAAAAACTCAACATTATTGCAAGAAAAATGTTCTAGTGCTTACAACAGAATTTTAACTACAACTGTGGTTATTTTTTTTGTACAGTGGCTTATACAATGAAAAAGATTTATAAAATCTGTTTCTTTATGAACTTAGTACAATATAAGGCATCATATTATTAATTGTTGTAATATGTCTCTAAGAAGCTTACCTTCAACATACAGCCAAGCTGATGATTTAACACCATTACACTCTAGAGTGTATTTACCGCCATCCTCTAACTTGATGTCATTGATGGTGAGACCGTAATCCTGACCTTCATTTTCAAAATGATATTTGTGGCCAGCGAAGACCTCTAACTTGTTCTTAAACCATCTGATCTTGGCATTAGGTTTACAGAAAGCACAATTGAAGTAAGCAGTTTTGTCACCTTCTTTAACCTTCAGATCTTCAAGTTCTCCCAAGAAAGTGTCTGGCTCCTGTAAAATTTTACATCAAATTATCATAATACTGTTGTAACATGTTCAGTTGATGTTAAATATGTTGTATTTACATTTTCATGAAAGTTTTCAAACACTATAACTGTAAGTTTGATCATATTCTTGTTCTTGCTGATAAACAACTTCGATTTTAATGGAACATAAAACAACTTAAATGTATTTTTTTTTTTTATCTTTTATTTTTCATTTTATCATTTATCTTAAAATCAATATATATCAAATCAATATATTTGTGAGACTTTGTCAATGATTATACACATGTAAAACAAATAACATTGACAGACAAAAAGACAGAAAACGATATCAATGAGCATATACTGGTACACATATGATTATATCTTAATAAACACAAGGCTATATGCTGTGCAAACAAAATGTGGTGATCAAATTTACCACTCAAATAAAGTAATGAAGGTGAAATGTCCTCAAAAATTATACTTTAAAGTTTCAACAGAGAGCTGTCAATCTTAATATCAACACCAAAGGTTTTCTGTAAAATTAACATAACTATATACATAAAATCTTTAAATAAGCAATTCACTAAAAATGAAACTGGGTGCATTATTTTACAGATTTCCATTATGTAAATCTGATATTCCAGCATAGAAATGTATTAAATCAAGTTTGGAAGATTCTATTTCATACTGTATAAAATGAAATATGATTTTAGAATTACATTATTCTTAAGTTAACCAATAGTTTTTCATTTGAATTGAAAATTTTGGTCTGATAGACAAGATGTGACAGGAAGGGTCTCATGATAAAGTTTCATGGTTTGTGAACAACTTATGCATATTCTTTGATTTTTATGGTATGACATCACTGTTCTGTGTACATAATCAGATAGTTTTGAAAGGCCTTATAAAATGACTGGAAGCACATTGTGATATAGAAAATCATCAGATCTGGTTTTATTGTAATGCAGAAATTGTAATGCAGAATTCATTGTTGCCATAACCATAACATTGAAATGACTGATCTGAGAAATAATTGTTGTAACTGCAGTTATAGAGTGGAAGAGACAATATATATATATTAAAACATCAATTTAGATTTTAGAAAATGTAGCTGCTTCACACAGCATATGCAATACTTATATCATCTATAGATAGATGTAGGGTATGAAAAGATTATAGCATGACATGCAGTAATAATATTTATGACATGTTACACACTTCATGCTCTCTATCTACTCACCATGCTTTACCTGTGTCAAGAATAGGTTAGGCATGTAAAACACAAAGACATGTGGTTTGAATACTCATTAGGTTCACATGACTTTCTGGCAGATTTTTCATATGAACATTTCTTTCTAGGATAAGATGATGGGAGTTATCTATCTTGTATTTGGTTTGTTCAGCTTTACAAAGTGTTATATTTACTAAATAAGTGATCAATATTAAAATACAGGACACATGACTATAGTCTTAATTACTGGTACGTATTCTGATACTGAACAAATGGAATCTCTTAGGTCAGTTTAAATTCATCATATAACTTATATATAATAACAAAAAAATCAAGACTAAAATGTCTACCCTGCTACATACCATTTTATAATATAATTCATTTTATATCTTTATCTGTGCAATAGACCATTAAAAGGTCTTAAAAACTTTTTGATGTATGGCAACAACAACTTTAGAAAACATGGCACAATGTAAAATGACTTATCTTAAGTTAGAAATAACTCAAGGTTATAATTAAAAAGTTATCAAAGAAAGCACTGACTTAACACCCAACTAAGAAAAATAAAATCATCAAATTATCTTTTTTTATCCATATTTCATTTTAACGTGCAGAAGGAGAAGAAAAGTGTAGCACTGTTAGCAGTTGATTTTTCTTTAATGGAAAAAGGGATGGATGGGTCTTTCTTGTGGGATAAAATGTGTGCTAGTTTCATTAAGTTCAATTACAAACTGTGCTTTGCTGAAATTCAAACATCATGACATTTTAAAATCCATTTTGGGCTAGGTTTAGGATCATGAAGTGCAAAATAAAAATGGCAACTGTTGAAAATATCATCTGGTCAGAGGAAATTATGGCATAGTGGGGTTTCTCTTTGATTTTTCTATTAAATAGATGTCAGTGTAAGAATTGAAGGTTTAATGTGGGCGTAGGACCACTTACCCGATGTATTAACAAATTACGCATATTTGTAAGGTTCTCAGAATCTTCTGAATTCTAAATATAAAGCAATCATAATAAATATATTTTGATTAATTCATCAAAATAGTTTTCTTTCAAAAATAACATGTTATGTTAACAGCTGAAACTAGAAACTCCAATTTATTGAGATACAGATTGCACCAACAGAAATGTGTTTTTTTGTGGAATTCTCAATAACAACAAATTGGAGGCCACATAATGCTGTTAAACATGAAATATAGTCATGTTATTTTTAAAAGAGAAAAATAAAACCTGAATTAAAAATAAACCACTTGATTCAAACCACACATTTTCTTTTAACAATTTAACAAAACAATGCACAAGACATGATAACAACATAAATACATTTAATTACATTGAACATGCATATGAGATGACTATATTAAATAAATACAGTTTATATAAAAACATTCTATACAACACATGAAAGGGTAAACATTGCAAACATGCAAGATACTAAAAAAGTTATGTGCATTGCAAAGCAGTTGACAACGCATGTTTTTTTGCAATATGCTACAACGCTTTGTTACTTTTAATTTGTGAGCAATGACAAGCAAGTATGACGCAACATAACGCTGTACCCAGACATCTTCATTGTGCTTGTTATTTTTTTGACTGCAACATAACATGTGTACAAACAGCCACTATAATGTTATGAAAAATTAACTTGAACAAAGTTATCAAACTATGAACTATGAAAAAAGCTTAAGACAATAAAAATAAGATGGATCTATAGAACAAAAAAGATGCCCATGGACCTATCTGTAACTAAAAGTAGAAATCTATGTCCAAAATATAAACCAATACAAAATTTAACAAAATTTGGTGTTGTGCAATTCAAGTTTATAAACAAAAAAATGCAGCATTTCAGTTCAGTCAAAAGAATTATTACAATATATATACACATAAGAAGCAAAAGCAAATCAAGTAAGAACACAGTTTGGAAGTTTTCAAAGCAAAGGATAAAACTAAAGAATGATAGGACATTAGTATGTTTGTGTAATTGATTAATGAAGATTGTATGTTTAATTGATTAATTAGAGTGTTTAATTGATTAATGAAGAGCTGAGCATCACTTTAGGCACACTGCTATATCTAATGCGTAGTAGCAGGTTAAACATTTGAATACTATTTCTCTCTCTATCAGAGCTGATGTATTAATGACGATTGCGTACACTTTAGGATTTCTACCTCTTTTTTAGCTTCTCTGTGCTGCAGAGTAGGCCAGTCAGGTATTAAATCAACTAATGATGCCCTACGCTGTTGCTGTGACGCCCGGCGCTGCTGCTGATCCATCGCTTCCAGTTTTTCGGCGCTAGGTATCATCATGTTCAATGGGATATCTAGTAGATTCTCCACGGACTGTCTTCTACTGGAGTCTCTCTGTATACAATAAGCATATACCTAACTATCAACTGCTTTTACATAGTTAATCTGACCGCCACTAAGAAACCTTTCACCCCTTGAGACAAATGTTCACTGCCAAGGAGCAGAACAAATCATTCCTGTGCAAGAGCATAGGTTGTAAGTGACATTGGGGTGAAAGTTATGAGCAATTACCTTGATTATACACCAACCATGTGCAGGTATAGTTACGCAAGTCAGCTAAATACCGCAGTATATATTAAACTCCTTTCTCAAGACACGTTAACAAACATTAATGTTTTAATATGTATATCACACATATTGACAATATTTGCAACAGAAGTGTTTTGAAACATAAAAAGCTTCAAGGATTCAACCATTTATCATCAAACACAACAAGACATGAACATGGCTGGCGAATAAATCTAGGTGCATCTTTCATCAATGTGACAATTTCATGCCCACTATTATCAAATAAAATATAAACAAAAATGTTGTCATTTTGAAGAGAAAATCGGTGGTGCATAAGGAGAAGGCATCAGGCACAGAAATGTTTGTGCATTTTTCACAAGACAACATGTGCAGTGTGCACAGACTTGTCATGCATTTTCTTTTCAAAATGACACGGGGAAACTAAAGTGAAATAAACTAAAATAAAATGTACAAAAGTAAATAAAAAGGAAAGAAAGTGAGAAAATATCTTCAAGTTAACCTTGAAAACATTTCCTTTCTTTCATCAATAACCATAACCAACAAACTGTGTATTGATAAACATAAACATTATTTTCAAAGCAACCCAAACGTTGATGCTCTGAAACAACAATATGTGCATCCTCGAAAGGGAGTTGATTCCCTTGAAATGACACATGCCTTCTGTTTAAAGGATCGGGTTTTCAATTGAACTCCAAACATTTCCTCTGTGGCTGACATTTTTCGGCCCTGTCCTTTGCCAGGTTGAAGTAAGGACATCTCTGGAGCAGGACTGGAGGACTTTCTCTCAATATGTTGTAATTTTTGAGCTTGCAGACCCATCTCAGACAATTTTCTTTCCATTTTTATTTGTGAGCTTCGTCTAGATGATGGTTTGCTACCCGGCTTTATTTCAACAAGACATCATTAAATGTGCAATCATAAACTGTATCCAGATACATATTAAAACAGTCTGATTTCCAAACACATTTACAAGTTATTACAGAAATTTTCCTTATGTTTCATAATAAAGATTTCTTGTATCACTGAAAAAAACTTACAATTTTTGTCAATTTGAAGAAAAAAATTGTGTACCTTGATGATGACATTTAATTAGAAATAAGATTGTTTTTATCTGGATAAAGTTTCAAGACATATCTACTTTACCTGTATAAACCATGCGAGTATTTAAGAGTAACCTCCCTTTACTCATGAAACAACCATGTAATGTTACATTAATTAGAGCAAGGAAATAATAGTTATGGGAAAACATTCCTTCAAGACTTTAACAAATATCAACTTAACTTAGTCTAACATTCAAGTTTTAAAGTAACTCAGATTTACAATGTTCCTGTCAAATAATATTTTTAACACCATTCAAAATAAAATGTATCTATCCAATCGGATAGAAATATTCTCCAACCATACAAAATCATAATAAACCTACAAAATACTGAAAGAAATACTTAATAATATTGAGAAAAAAAAACTCAATTTAATATTGTTTTGATTTATATTTTCTCCAAAAATTTCTTTCATTAAGATTATTTATTTAATTGTGATGTCCTTGCTTTAATTCCTCATCAGAAGATCAAATATTGATGTTTTCAAGTTGTTGTATTCTGTAATATAACAGCCATTCATAAAGTGGAAAATTGTAGATACTTGTCTTAGTGAGAGAATGATCATTTGTAACTTACAAAATGTACCATACTTTCTTTTTAGACATACATGTATAGGGAATATTGTTGGTACTAGATGACATGTATATCAATTCTTGATTGAATTGTTTATTTCACGGATGAACACAGCATAAGAAAACATAGTTGCCAATAGTAACCATCTACATCATCGAGATTGTTTTACTGGGCAAGATAAGAATTGAATATACATAGCTGATTCAGGTGCCGGCCGAGAGTTGCAGGGCTTTTATAGATAAAAAAGTGTGCATGTGCACAGTACAGCATGATTTAAGCACAGATACTTAGCAGGGAGAATGAGAGAACAGTTTATAATAATGATGTTTGAACAAGATAATTCATAAAGAGAAGTGAATTTTAGGTTTCATTAGAAGAGTGTAAGATCAATGGACTCAAACTGAGTTCTTTGACATATCAATAATTTTAAAATGTCACACCAAGATGTACTTATTAAATAAACAGATTGAACTTTAATGTCTTTTTGCAATTAAATGTTACATTACAACTTTGATATATTGACGTTTTAGAAGTGAGGATTGTTGATTTTAAACATCTTATAAAGATGAGATTGATTACAGTAAACAGGGTGATTACCTTGGTTTCTTCATCACTGTCACTTCCAGTTTTTTCTATCTTTTTCAGATTAGCTTTCATCATTTCAATCTGTGATGGACGTCTTTCATTCTTTTTCACTACAAATAAAACTCAGAGAATGAATAGATGCTTGAAGTGATGGGCTAATTATTTATTATATCAGTACAGGGAAATCTTTGAATGAATTAAACATAGAATTTTTAGGTATTTACAGAAATTATATAGAAAGTTTTACTTATAACATACTGTAAGAACAAATTTACATTTTAAAATGAGAAATTCTTTCAGTATTCAATTGTCAATAATCATATAAGCACGCACAAATGTAAACACAATAAACTGGTATTTACAGATACATTTATATCAAAATGACATGTGTGTTTTTATCAAACAGTGTCTTGAGCTTACGACCAAATAGCGCATGGTCATTAATTATTCATATTCCTAATGCTATAATGCGCATTTGAGAACGATTCATGCTGCAATTCAAAGAGATTATTTCAACTTTATCCTCATTGACATTATTCAGATCAATGTTGCCTATTACCAGTACTACAGTTTTTCAACTTTGAGAAATATTAATGACAAGATTTAATGACCCACTGCAAGAACATGAATGCATATAAATGTACACAATATATGTAGCAAACTAAACAGCGCAAATTTATATACATGAACTCATGATAGACGTATAATTAAGATGGAGACATAAAAAATGAAACAATTACACTTAACAGTTTAGTCAGAATGTCACCTGCTATTTGTTGAGACTAATGCATATTGTAAACTTTTACTTTAGTGAACTTTGAAAATGCTGATGAAAATTAACCTGCATTACTTTGGATTGTATGAAGTATGATTTAAGTTACTAATTACACTTTAAACAATGATGTAATCTTTTAATCAACATATAATTTTAGTAGCACTAATTGTTTGAATCTGAAAGCCAATTTTCAAAGTAAAGTGTTAAAAGCAAAGGGACACTGGGGTCCTGAATAAGTCAAGACATTCTACTCCTAGAACATAGAACACATTTGTATTATCTAAACTCATAACATTTTTTACATTGAATCTACTTAAAAATGTGAAAACAAAATAAGAAAACATAAAACAAAACTATTAGCCTATTTAAGGTACTAAAGGATAACATATGTTCAATACAATATAAACGCTAACAAGAATGCGCTCTGTTCATGTTAAGTGTTAGAGTTGTTCTGAAGGTCTCATCTATAGAATTATACAAAGTACTGCGCAATGCACATGCATTATTACATATAGAATATATAGGTACTAACATACAGAACATAAGAATACAACACAGCGCACGCTTCTATAGTAAAACATAAAAAATAAACACGCTGCAATGCTACTAATTCGCACGCATCTTAGCCAGTGATTTTACAAAATCTCATCGAGATGTTGAAACGTACTAGACCCATCTGAAATTAGAAGTGTTAAAACAAAAATATAACATGGAAACGTATGACCAACATATAGTGGTAATCATAGATCAGAACAAAATATAACATGGAGGTTTATCACAATCATAGCATATGGAGGTCATTTAAGACTTGTCACATACATTAAAGATGAATTTTCAAATAAAGGACAATAGACCAGGCAGCATTCAGGAAAGCTTGCTCACACTTTGATATGTTAATGTAATTATTATGATTTTGACAGTTTGAGTTATCTCCCCTTTAAGTAGATCTACAAGTTATACCATGAAATGTAGTCGGAGTGTCTTGCTGTCAGCAAGAATCAATTGTAATATCTCAAGTGTTGGATAAGCATTAAACTTAAAACTACAAATCAAATGCCTTAGCATGTGATCATATATGAACTTGGCAACATCAAGTTTTCACACTTGCTGTTAGCGAAAGTGATAATGGGAAAGAGAGGGGTATAAGTTAAAGAGAGCATTCATTAATAACTTTAGATGAACACACTAAGGCATAAAACCTATTTACAAAAGTTTCGTTAAGATCTGTCATGTTGCTTGTAATTAGTGAGGAATTGAATTTTTAAGTGTGAATATAATTGCAAGTATGCCCTAAATAAGTTATAATCACTTGGTTGAATACGATGACAGAAGTGGATCATAAATTAAAAATGACATTTAGTATAACAAGATCGGAATGGTAAGAGGAAGGCATCACAAGTTAATGATAATCTTTATTCATTTTGAGTTGTGAACAAGAGCTTGAGAGTGTGTGATACTAAGGGTGTACTTTATTTGAGTAATGAATGGATAAAAGGTTTATATTCTTGTCCAACAACATTACCTGGTTTGAGTTTTCCCCAGTCGACATCTTCATCAACACTCTCTCTCTTCTCTTTACCCCTGTGATATAGAAGTTACATGCTGCATTTTGTAGACATTTCCTAGTCATTTAACACATTGAATGAAATGTGACATGTCAGTTATTCAATATGGCCATCAGTACTAACAAGAGGCCTATGGGGCCTTAACGTCCATCTGGTTAAAATCTGCCCAGTAGTTCCAGAGAAGTCGTTTATAGGCAAACTATCAAATTTACCCCTTTGAGCCCCACTCACCTTTCTCCTGGGGGTCAGATACTTCATTTGTACAATCATGAATCCCCTTCCCCTTCTCCTAAGAATGCCAAATTTGCTTAAAATCTGCCCAATTTTGAAGGCATGCTGTCAAATTTACCCCTTTTGGCCCTGCCCGCCTGTCCCCTGGGGAGTCAGAGACTTCATTTTTATACAATCTTGAATTCCCTTCCCCTTAGAATGCTTCCTGCCAAATTTGGTTGAAATCTGCCCAATAGTCTTGGAGGAGATGTCGTTTGAATGCATACTGTCAAATTACCCCTTTTGGCCCCGCCCACCTGTCCCCTGGGGGGTCAGGGACTTCATTTGTACAATCTTGAATCCCCTTCCCCTATGGATGCTTCCTGCCAAATTTGGTTGAAATCTGTCCAGTAGTTTCAGAGGAGATGTCATTAAAAGCAATAGTTAACGACGGACAGTCGACGGACAGTCGACAGACGGGATTGGTATGGGAAAAGTCCACCTTGGACCTTTGGTGAAGATGGACTAAAAACCAAGACACTATTTATAAAACGCACGGCCAATGTTGGACCTATGGGTACAGTATATTGGGAAATTTCCATTAATAATTTATTTCAAGAAGAGGTAATTGTCAGAATTATTTGTATGGTGCTGAATTCATGAACATCATAAGTAATTTGAACACTGCCAGGAGAAATCAATGAGTACCAAGAAAAGATCACCACATTGAAATTTTGTGGAAAAATCGAATTGCGAATTTTTTTTGACACAGCAACATTTTCAAAAGCTCCAGAAACTTTTCAAAACTATGCAAAGTTTACAAAGATATTTTGAAAACTAATGAAAACACAATCTTGGTAACTTTAGTATACAGAGTTGAAAATTTCACTAAGTTCAACGGATGGAAAAATCTCAGAAAAAATTCAGCCACAATTTCCAAAAATTGTAGGTTCCCACCACCAATGAGTTCTACAATAATTATATATAACCATACATATTTTTTAACAAAAACTGTGTCCTCTGCCTTATTAATTGCACCACCGGGTAAAATGTTTCTTCCTTTCCTGACAGAAAACCAACATAACATATCTGCATTAATTTCAAGTCAATTTACTAAGGATATCACATTAAAATGAACTCCTCTACAGATAGGCAGACACACATAGTCTAGGTATACTCCTGATTTTAGTTCACAGTTTTAAAAATGAGATACTTACCTGATCCCCATAAGAGTCCATCCATTTTGATTGATCTCACATTCTTCTCCATCTGTTTCATATCTGTTTCATCTGAATATGGCTTACAATCTAGGACAATACTTGATTTGGCAATGACTTTTGGCTCTATAATAGGAAAGGTAATAAAATTCTGTACATCCCAAAATTTTTAGAAAGAACAGCAGATACAACAGTAAGATTCATGTATGTTCACAATAATGTGTTTTATAGAAGGTAAAATTGGGCCAAACAAGGACTAAATTGGTTGCTTATAAATCATCTTAAATTTATTGACTGTCATGAGATAGATAGTTACGACTCTGTGCTCAAAGTTTAAATGTCCCTGCAACCATAACTGATTTTACAAGTGTAAAGTCATCAACAAATTTATATTTCTTTCATTTTACACTGCTGGCCATGGCCTCATTTACCCAAACAGGGGTACAATTCATATATATTTATGTCCCCTTGATCCAAAGAAGCAACATATGAAATATAAAACTTACTGTTTGCCTTCTTTTCGTGATAAGCTTTTAATCTTTCTTCTTTTAATTTGTCAAATTCTGCTTTCTGTATGAAAGAAAACAAAGGGCTCATTAGGCTTGCTAGTTTCTTTTAAGAAATTTTTTAACTTTGGTCAAATTTCCTTCATTTTGGCTTCCAAGTGGCACCCCCTGGTGACTGAACTCCATCTGTTGAACAAATGTTAATATCCTAACTCTAGGGATGCTTCCTACAAGATTTGGTTGAAATTTGTTATTTGGTTTCAGATGAAGTCAATTATGTGAAAATCCAACAGATAACAGACGAAGCACAGGATTTCTAAAACAAAAGCCAACCTTGGACCTTTTATCCTAAATAATTTGTTGCAAGCTACAGAAACCCAAAATACTTGTTACACACAAATTACTTGTAAGACATGTTAGAGAATACAGAAAATCGAATTACTTGTTAGATGTTACAAAACATCAGATGTAAGCAATATTGATAGATGTGCAAAATTTTGATCTAAAAGCTATTTAGAATTTTATCATTTTAATAGTGTTGTATCATTGAAAGATCCCGAAAGAAAACAATTTCATCACAATTAAGCTAAATTTTGCATGCACTTTCAGACATGAACATAACTGTAAACATAATGGTGAATGACAAGAGTACATCCTCTCTATTGTAGCCTTCTGCAGTGATTTGGACTCAGATAGGGGAGTACAAAAACGGCAACAACCAGATCCCCACTGGACAGAAAGCAACATGTTAATGAGACTGTATTATACTGTACCATTCAACATGACTACACATGTCAATATAGTATATACAACAAGCTTGATTCTGTGACAGAAAGCAGCATTGGATGAGACATACACCTTTTTTAGTCCATTACTATCATGAACAAAAGTAAATTATTAGGAATCAAAGATGTTGTAGTACTCACCGTTTCTTCATCCTCACTATCTGAACCAAATAAGTCAATATCGTCATCATCGTCGTCATCACTGGCTGCTGCTGCTGCTTTGGGGGCTTGTGCTGAGGGTGCAGGGGTGGTGGTTGACTTTGAACCTCCTTCTAATGAATTGACACGGGATTCTAATTTCCGGACAAGAGATTTCATGTCATCTACCACTGCAAATCAAGGAGGTACAATAAGTTAAATCTAGGTTGATGAATTAAATACATTCAAAAAGACGGGCAGAGAAGTTAAATCATAGTACTTAAGTTGACCTACAGTTCTAAGTAAATTGTAGACAAGCAAAAAAGTATTATGTCGGGAACCATGTTAAGATAATATTAACATAAGATCAAAAGTAAATAGCACCATGGCATCGCAACTAGAAGTAGCTGTGGCAACCGTAGCTCTTTTTGGCCTTTCAGTATTGACAGTTATCCACCATAGAGCTATGGACCGTGGACTTATTTTAGACATTCTATCTTCCTTCACAGTGACCCATGTTCTAACATTCTGAAATTTTCCAATGGACTTGAAAAACAAAACATAATTTGTTGTGAGTGTGCATCATTTATGCACTAGTCTGATGGTACTTTGTTGCTCATTTATGGATAAATGCTACACCTTTGACATGAGCTGTACAGTTTATTCAATCATGTCTAAGCTCTGTTTCCTACCAACCAGGTCAAAGGAGCGGCAATCTCCCTTGTGTTTACAGTCAAAACTTCTCATAATGGCATTTGCAGTCAATTCTTTTCACAGAGACCCCTTTGAAAGCATGAAAAATCCCATTGTGATTACAGTCAAGCCTTTTCATAGACACCCCTTGTGTTTTACAGACAAACCTTTTCACAGAGACACCTGGCATTTACAATCAAAACTTTTGAAAGAGACCCGTTGAAAGGCATGAAACATTTACTTAAGAGTTTGCAAAGGTTTCTGATTAGAATATGAAACACTGACTTCAGTAAAAGCAATGGAACATGGAAGATTCTTTTTATGGTAGGCAAAGGTTTCTCTTCTTAGTTTCAACTGACCTTTCTTTAAATCTTTGTTTTCTTTTTCAAGGTTGTCCAGACGTTTGTTTACCTGACCACTGTCTGTAGCCCCTCCACTGGCACTGGCTGCCCCTCCCTGTATTGGCAAAAATAAGCTCATTTATAACCTTGACAACATTGCTTCATGTATCTATGATGGATTACCCATAACCAGCTAGACAGAAAAACATAATGGGACTTAAAGTTATATATCTTCTTCTTGATTATCAGCTGAGGGGTGTTAAAACATTTTGGGGTTTTTTGTTTTGAAAAACTGCAGAAAAAATTACAGAACCTTTGCTGATGTAAAAAGACACCAAACAAGAAAGCCTTTCCAGAAACAAGGACATTTCAGGAAAAAGCTTTAGTAATTTTGGTCTCCTGACCGAGTTTAAGTCACAATGGCTGAAATGGGGGAACACCTCTCTTTAAAATAAAAATTGTTTCAGCATCAGTAGCTAATATAAACAAGTTAGGTACATTTACTAAACACAAGTACGAACCTACTTTAAAGCATTCAGCACATGTGGCAGGAAGTTTCAATAGCTATAACTTCAATGTGTACAGGTAGTCTGCATAACACCAGACTATGTAACTAAAGGTAGTCTGCATAACACCAGACTATGTAACTAAGTTATAGACTTATTCCTTCCCTTTTTTTGACAAGCAAAATAACCGCCCACCTAAAATAACCACTCATGGGCAATTAATTGCACTTGGCTACTTTACTGTAAAACTCATTGGCACTTTTTTAGATGGGCCCTCATTTGGGCTTCTGACTTTTTTTTTAAAAGATAGAAATTTTCCATTTAACTATCATGAGTGACTTTATGGCAAACAGGTATGTTTGTTAAAGCTGTAATATTCTCCAAAATGATATATTTCAATTCACAAAGTTCAGCTAAAAACGTCAAGTAAATACCTAGATTAGAACAGATATAACAGTTGCAGG
>JAUMGZ010073235.1:0-18345 GCA_032359645.1 Pododesmus macrochisma | reverse complement strand
TCTCCATGCCCTAAAGTTACTACATATCAAAACATTAAGCTCTAGGCCTTCTAGTTTATTAGAAGAAGATTTTTGAAATTTTGTCAATTTTCCCCGCTTTTTGCCCTCAAGTGGCGCTCCCTTGGGGCCCAGCCCCATCATTTGAACAAATTTCCCTTCCCCTATGGAAACTTCCTACCAAGTTTGGATAAAAATGGTCCAGTGGTTCAGGAGGAGAAATCAAAAATGTTAAAAGTTAATGACGATGGACAGACGAAGGACAACAGAAGATAGACGGACTACGCCGGATGGGATTTGTATGAGAAATGTTCACCTAGGACCTTTGGTCCAGATGGACTAAAAAGCCAGTTATTTAGCCAAAAATAATTTTCACATATTATTACCGATATTAAACTTAAATTTCAGGTGTGTATCACAATGTTTGGTACATCACCTTTTACATGCTTTCAAAATACATTTAAAGTTGTCATAAAATGAAAATAAACTATCAAAAATTGTCCACATTTGGAAATTCTTCAATGATATTTTAAAAATTCCTTATTTTATGATAACATTGAATCATATTACTGACAGTCTTAGGACAAACATGAAAGCTTTAGAAAGAAATGACCAGAAAGAATATTGCTTTTAAACATTTCATAAATTTTTATTTCATAATAAAACTGAAATAAAAACCTTATACCGGTAACTGGAACAGAATATTGTGTGCAATTTAACTTTGTAAAAATGTGAAAGTCAAATTAACATAATGGAATATAACTTTAAACATTTACATTTAAAAGCATCTTTTAGTAAATCAAAATAAAATTCTGAATAATTCCTAATTCTGCATTGAAATGAGGTGATATGAAATTTTACAATGGTTTTCCACATGAATTCATTTCATTATCTGATTAAAACATAAAATGAATTTCAACGCAAATAAATCTTGACTTCATAATACATTTTTGTACATGTACCATTAAGAACACACATATGATTGGGTTTTGAAAGTGCAGTGAACTTTCATCAAATTCTTCATTAAAAAAAGAAACTGAAAAATGAAATATGATGGTAGTCTTTGTAACAATAATCCATTAGTTTATCAACAGATACATCTTCTCTCATAAAACTTGACATGGGTGAGGTCAGGCTTAAATTCTTAGATCATGCAGTCAGAAGATATAACCAATTCTGCAATAGCCCTTAATTATGAAATTAGATTATCATGAATGTGCTTATTGCTCGAATGTGTGGTTAAAATGTTTTATTCACTTAAAATATGCATTATTTATGTTCAGTAAGATAAAAGATAAAATGTAAATTTAAACATTATAACATAATGCAGGCCATTATGTACCCAGGAAAACGGTGATTAAATCAATCTTATACCATCATGATGAAAAGAAAATTATTACAACTGAACCAATAAATATAACTTCACCTTGCAGTGAAAGACATTGCATAAAAAAACAATAAATCTGTATATCTTTATAATGTTGCTAAGTGTCCAGAAAATTACCATATTTACAGAAAATGGGTTTAATTTGCAATTTATAAACACGAAATGTGTTGTGGAATATGATTTACACATAGGTACCTGGTAGTGCTGGTACCCAGAGTAAATTCAACTGAAGAGTTTATACTGAAAGTCAAATGTTTATTGTGACATTATTGCTATATTGTATCATCTTTGAACTTCCATCAATAAAGATTAGCTAACTTGTTTGACTATATCAAAGGTCATCATTGATCAGTTATAATGATTAAGTACAGGTACACTTAAATAATTTCTCAATTATGAATACTGTGATGAGTTTTTTTGCTATCATCCTAAAAAACCAATTAGTGTGACACTTATATGTACTTGTATTCAATTTCATCTTCAGCTATTCTGTTGTGCATGATTGATTATTGAGTATTCAGTTTGACTTCAACCATCTGATTACAACTGCTTCAACTTTCACTTGTGATTTCTTTTGATTTTTTGGTGTTTATTAAGACCTAGTGAAGTTCTATTGATTCTTCTGTGGTATGTTTTACCTTTAGTTTTCATTAAATTACTTGGTATTTATGTTGACCCTGTTGTATGCATTTGGATGACATTGGCATCTAATTTGTTCTTGAGTCATCTATTTATTTCCTTTAAGTATTTTCCTTGGTATTCATTTTGACCTTGTAGTATTCATTTTGACCTTGTTGTATTCGAGTGAATACTTTACATTTTTTGTTCATGTGGTATTCATTTAATCCTTTTGTATTCACTTTGACTTTATGATATTCATTTGATTCTTTGGTATTTAGTTTGACCTTGTGTTTTTTTATTTCAAATATATATATATATCCATTTTTTATTCTGTTGGACTGACCTTAAACTTGTTAACCAGTATTCAGTAGAATCAATCAAGAATTTAATCAAAATATTTTGGCTAAAGATAAAAGTTGAAAAAGATGATGGGCAACATATAAACACCAAGTGTGTACCCTTAATATTTCAATTTGTACTAGAGTTATAACTTAACATGAGACCTTGACATTTTGTAGCATATCCTTCCATAGGTTAAAACACCAGTTCTATTGGTGAAACAAAACCACTTCATTAAATTAAATTTTCAATCCTATATTTATAAAGGACTCAATTAATCAGGATGGTCCATGGACAACAACCTTTATAGTTATTTGATGTAATTTCAAATACAGCTGAAAACTGTGAAAATAAAATAAAGTTTTGATGTCTTTTTTCTCCAAAACATGACTTGCACATTTACAAATTGCAACAAATGATATAATTGAATTTTACAGTTTTATAATCTTAACAATATACCTAAACAACCTTTCATGCTCTTTAATACTCCTACACATACCAGGGTATGTATGACTGTGTAGTTTTATAATTGTGTGCAAATGTACTTAAGTCCTCAAATATTGAAAAGTTTATGAATAAAATGATTTTTTTCTAATTTAATTTCTCTAATTAGACTGAAATTTTATGACAGTAAACTAAATGACCCGACACTTTACTATAATTCCTAAATCAAGGAAACATGCCAGATTCCCAGACACTACCTTTTTTGCAATTTGAAGACAGCATTTTTAGATCTGCAATGACATCTGCTAGAGAGAAATGTTGATATAAAAGTAAATGATCTCATTAGTCTCAATGTATGAAATATAATTTTCCCAGGTATAAAAACTGCAAAACCATTGAAATATTACAAATTGAAAAATAATCCTTGTGAACATTAAATGTAAAACATAATTATCTCCCTTTTAAACTACCTGGGAGACATTTGAAGCAGTGAAATCTACATCAATAGATTAACATAAAGTCATACATACAACATTGTATTATCAAGTTCAAAACTTACTTAAACTCTGACTATCAAAGGCAGTTAAAATACAACTAAACAACAATTAAACACTGTTTCCTCATAAGAAACGATCAATAAATTTTACAACCTGTGGTTTTATATCATCTTGCTATGCTATTTAACTTCCTATAAAATTCATTTCTAAATAAATCTGCATATAAAATTGCAATAAAGAATTAATTAAGTTTCTTCAATTCTAGAGTTTTCTTTGTATTCCTAAAGAGCATAATTACATATAATTCACTATGAGATGTCTTGTCAGTCTTGAACCAGGAGGTTTATATTATTTCTTGTCATTCTTCTTTAGTAGACAAATAAAGAAGAGTCATTTTGAGAGACAAATTAATTTTTATACTTTTTTTTAATAATTTTATTTTTGTGTTTTACATATACTTGGTTGCCATTAAAATGGTTTACTTTCAACATCAATGACTTAACTTGTTATAAAACATCTGTTAAGATTATGTCAAACACATCTGTGATATATCTTTGAGTTTATATTAATTGTATCTTCTGTGGAACTTTGTATTGATTCTATTAATCAACAGTATACCCCAATACCAATCTTCCATTCAGGTCTGTTCCTTAGAAGTCTATTTAATGAACAGTCCCGTAACAATCAACCAGAAGGTTATAGTTATTTTACTTGTGAGTATGATGTACATTTTGTACTTTTTTGTATGTTGTTCAGCATTAAGATGGAAAGTACTTGTTGTGGTTGACTCAGTGTCAGTATAATATGACTGAATATGGTATTATAATTGCATCAAAAGTCTGTGTGATTTGATATCCACGTGAGACAGAACTTTTAGAGCTAGCCTGAGCTCCCAGTGGCACAGTCAGGAATAGAGAAAGAACTTTTAAAGCTAGCCTGAGGTCCCAGTGGCACATTCAGGAATAGAGACATGGACATTAAACCGTGTCCAAAAATGAACAGTTTAAAACTTCTATAAACCACTATTTTTTCTGGAATCTGTTATCTAAAATTAAAATGTATTGAATATTACTGTAAAATGGAGTAGCTAGCTTATAAACTGTCAGATTTAATTTAATTGTGTATTTATTTTGTCAACACAAACTACAGCTTCACTCCCCAGGAGTTAAAAAGTACCACATCATACCTCTTGGTGTTGAGACTCCTTGTGATTCTATTTTAAAATAATGTTGATACATGCAAACTTCTCATAAACACTACTTTATCTTGAAGACAAATTAGAATTAGCATTATCAATGTCAGTCCAATAGATGTACACCAATTACTGATAATTATGTGTTACAATAAAATTCTAAATTATCCCAAATTGAATCTTGCATGTCAATCATGTCTCGAAAATAATTCAGAGTTAAATAGAAATGACAAAACTTTTCATATAAAATTGCATCAATTAAAATCAACAATTTATACAATAACTAGCGCACATAATGATGGATACTTTATTGCACCTTTACACACAAAATGGTTCAGGTACAATCACCACTTCCCACTGGTAGATAGAAATCAGGATATTAAAGGTTACCATTTCATTTATATCTTTATAACTTGATAGCTTTAGGGTCATATAAAAGTTATAATCTCATCTTGGCATCTCTATATGAACCGGCCGTATCAAAATAAATCTCAGATCTGATATATTATTTCTCTTTGAGATCTGATATAATATTTCTCTTTGAGATTTGATATATTTCAATCTACATTTTGTGAGTTTTATCAGTGATACGATATACATGTATGTCTGGTCTCTGGTTTTATGACTGTCCAATGAATTACGAGAACCAGACACAAAGGTCAAGTCATCTTTTGACCCTTTGGTGGTTTTTTCACCTTGAATCCCGAGGTGGGATGTCTGTTTCAGGCGTAAATGTTACCATGCAAGTATAATACTATTAGCGTTGACAACAGCATACTTGCCAACTTTTTGAAATTTTCATGGGGGAGAAAACGCATAGCAAAATCTTAAAATATCTTTAATATCTATATACAATGCCCTATATGACAAAGAAGTAGTGTAAACTGCCTCATTTAAGAAGTTATGTGCAATACTCTAAGTTAAAGCAAGTTGATATGCAAGGTTTATGAATTATACTGATGTTAGTGAAAATTGTGTGTGAAAAATAGGGAGACTCTTTCCAAAAAAGGGAGAGTTGGCAACTTTGCAACAGGTACAATATTCCAGGTAAGTATCAATAATATTTGTACATATGTATTGACACACATGACACATACATATCTATAGGCCAAACCAAATTCATTAATTTATAACCTCTTAATCACATTTTGAAGTTTCACCAATTATATTCTTCATATATGGATTAATTCAATCATAAATTTTTGCATTAAGGTTGAGCTATGCAGACATGAAAGAGTTCAATTTCATGATTGTATGTAATAGACATTAATTACTAATATTATTTCTCACTTGTTTGTATTATAATTTTCACCATTGGCACCTTTTACCAATTTGAAAGAGTACAATGTGAAAGAAAAAAAAATTACTGGTAGAAAAAAATAAAGGATTTCTGAATGAATGTCAAAGATAGCAGATTTATTCATTACTTTTTGTATTTATGATATTGATAATACAGGAACAGGGCTAACACATCATATCCACACTACTTATGTGGCGGACATAAAAAGTAAAATACCACGAAACAAGAATCCACATTGAAAGATTGTTACATAAAATAAACCTGTGTACCACTTATTATAAACCATGCTTAAATTTGCAGTCACAAATATACAGAAACATTTCCAAGGTATGGTCAACAACATTCTACTAGTTTTTATCACAATATCTACAAATCAGAGAGACCTTCAAGCTGATGAAGTCTTCATGCGGTCTTTGAAGTTGTACTTTATAGAACACATACAATGGTGTACACATCTGATAACAGACTGGTCAAGCCTTGGAATTACATTTATAAGATGAAGTACAAAACTGCAGTAATGGTCTGGGAACCAGTATTTATCTCATACAATTATAACACCTGAACGGTAAGAATGCAATCACAGCTAGAAGACCAGTATTTGTATCACTTTGTAGTGCTCTATAGGAGCCAGACCTATTAAGTTTCAATTAGAACACTAAATGGACCAATTGACAATTTCTACCAATTATTACAACTAAAAAGGCATATGCCACCCAAGGGGCCATACTGAACCTTGTTATCTGGCTGTCATCACATGGCCTAACAATACAAAAATTGGACAGTAATAAATTCAAAACAGGTGTAATTCATAGTATCAATGAACAAGTGATGTTATCTTTCCTGTGAAATGCCCTAGGCCAAGTCAAATTGTGTATGTTCTTGTTGTAATAGAATACTGACCTTTGACACCCCAGGTCAGCATGATTGAAAGGAACATACTGCCTTTCTGTATTTGGGTGTAGATCTTCTCATGTTTTTGTTGACATAGGTGTTGACAAACAAATAATGATGTATCAATAAATCTATGTCAAAATCAAGAAAGGGAAATCTTGTTCTGAGGGCTGCTGAACATTTAAACTGTTAATCGGAAAAAGCATGACAAATTAAAAGGGACTGTGAGTGTTAGAGGGTACAGAAAATCTTATACAATCAAAAACAGTTGAAAACACATGCATCATAGTATGTTGTTTCCGTAATCGTCTTCGCAAGAGCTTTAGGGACCATTTATCATCACTATACAGTAACAAAATATTCCCGCGTTTCGTTAGAATAGCGGGAATTATTTTTCTGATAGGTTCTAAGTAAGCAATAATATTGTAGTATAGTGGTTATGTGATAAGTAGCTAGGCTAGGGGTAATTCATTCTAGGCCCGGACATTGCCTCATTTGCATGTCAAGTTTTATTTTTTGTGTTTGAATGTATATTTATATATTCCACATTTCATATATTTTCTATGTAAGCGTTAGATTGTAATATAAAAAAAAAATTAAAAAAATTGAATAGTGAGGTCTGCCACTTGAGTAATCTAGATGCCTTGACACTGGTGCGAAATTGCACGGCCACTGACACAGTTTTCCATGATTCCTTTTTTTGTTAAACGTTGTACATTTATTCACAACCTTTTTTGTCTGCTTTTTTGTTTCGTACAAAACTATGTTATTATTCTGATTGATGTTTAGTAAATCTCGGCTGCCTTCTAGTACGGTCGTCGGGCAACTGCATATGGTGTGTTGTGTTTGTTTGTTAAATAGAAAAGAGAAGAACAAAATGGCCTCATGCATAGTCTCTACACCACATTAATGTATCAAACTAATTGACAATCAAAGTATAGAAGGTTAAGGCAATCTATGGGAAGGAGAGAGAAAAACAGGACTAAATATAATTTACAACAACATCAGCAGGGCAGACGACAACACTATAGACTTAAAACACTCCCAATAACCTCAGCAGGGTGGGATAAAATATACTACAGACTTAAAGCATTCCAAACAACCTCAGCAGGGTGGGCTAAAATATACTAGCTACTGACTTAAAACACTCCCAACAACCTCAGCAGGGAGGGCTAATATACTACAGACTTAAAACACTCCCAATAACCTCAGCAAGGAGAGCTAAAATATACTACAGACTTAAAACATTCCAAACAACCTCAGCAGGGAGAGCTTAAATACTACAGACTTAAAACACTCCAAACAACCTCAGCAGGGTGGGCTAAAATACTACAGACTTAATACACTCCCAATAACCTCAGCAGGGTGGGCTAAAATACTACAGACTTAAAACACTCCCAATAACCTCAGCATGGTGGGCTAAAATATACTACAGACTTAAAACACTCCCTATAACCTCAGCAGGGTGGGCTAAAATATACTTCCGACTTCAAACACTCCCAATAACCTCAGCAGGGGGGGCTAAAATATACTACCGACTTAAAACACTCCCAATAACCTCAGCAGGGTGGGCTTAAATACTACAGACTTTAAACACTCCCAATAACCTCAGCAGGGAGGGCTAAAGTATACTACAGACTTTAAACACTCCCAATAACCTCAGCAGGGTGGGCTAAAATATACTACAGACTTAAAACACTCCCAATAACATCAGCAGGGTGGGCTAAAATATACTACAGACTTAAAACACTCCCAATAACCTCAGCATGACCGGTATACATTTATATCTAACAAAAAGTTGAATTGTGCATGAGAAAATAAACTGTGCACTTAAGATATAAGTTTGGTCTCAATATAGCAGCAACAATATATTTCATGCTTTGTAGTGTAATTTTATTCAAATGTGATAAAAACAGAAAAAGATTCCAGGTTCTAGCTGAAATGATGAAAACTAGCTTTCACTTTCAAAACAAAATGTTATTGTTCTATAACAAACCATTTAGTATGGAAAGTTTTAATAAAATATACTAGATTCATGTTTCATCCATACTTGATCTTAACTGGGTTATACACATACCCAGTGATGTGTCTGTACACAAGGGAAAACTTGAAAAGACAGCAGTTGAAGTGGTCACATTAAAGTTGCCATCTTTGATGGTTTTTTTTTTTAAAAAAAATTCATACAAATAGTCAAAAAACCTACCTGCTTCATTATAAGTTATCAGATGTTATTTCATATTCTCAATAATGTCCTTGCTATACGAATTCTGGACCTCTGACTTTTCAGGGGTTGTGAGGCATCTGTGGTATCTTTGGACTTTGCCTGTTCTTTGATTTAGAACTCTGGGATCTACAATAGATTCAAAAGAAGAAAATCGTGTTTTTTAAAATGACTGAATTGATAACAGCACTAAAGAGTCGCTATTCTTTGTGGCCTGTAATAAATGTAAATCTTGAATTTGGTACAATAAATAAAAGTTCACAAAAATATAAATCATCTGGAGGGATTTAACTAAATTATTGGTATTGATCCTTTAACAATTTAAAATCCATCATTAGACTTCAAGTTAGTACCCAATTAAAACTTTAATCTGCAGGACCCTTAACCCTCTTAACTCTGCTGCCTATTTACCAAAGTACAGCTGACACACGTTCAGACTCACTCACACAGCATCTGGTGCACACAATAGATGGGGTCAGTTTGAATTCAGAGTGTTTAATTCACACCAGTTTTGGCCTGTCCACACTTTGTAGAGATTTGAATGACCATCAAATTTCACAATGACCACCAGGTGTTCATCCTTGTTTGTTGGCAATATTAATACAGATATCATATAGGGACAACTGACCGATGACCAGTTTGAGTTTGTTCAGCAGAGTGGACATCAGCAACTGGACATCAAAGTTTTTAAGTACATTGTATTCAGCAGGTCACATTGAACATGTAACAGGTGTTTTAGGACAGTTGTATTGGAAGATTTTACTGTAAGATGGTCTGTTTTGTTTGTTTCTACTCATGTCTAGGTTGTATCCAGACAATGTCAGCTTGTGACAATGCATATTGATGGCGACTTTATAGTGCTGTCTCACTGAAATACCATGCCACAGACACACACTGACATGATACTTCACTTGTTCACACTATCCTGATGACACTGAGCCAACCAAGAGAAAATTAATATAAAAGTAAAATTAATGTACACTCATTAGGTGAGAATTAACTTTGAGATATTAATACAATGTATACTCTCTGGATTGAAATTTTTTCCACCAAATTTTCTTGTAAAACTCAAATTGTGCCAGTCTTTACACAAAGATTCATTAAAACAAGTACTTTTTTTTCCAGCATTGCTTAAATGTATAAATCGCTTTGCTAAAGTAGTAGTAAATGTGCCCATTTATTAGGAAGAGAATGGTATGATGCAATGAATATTTCAAGATCTATTTATGCGGTTTATAAATGGCGGAGACATAAAATCTTGATCCCAGTTAAGTGTTTGCTGCATTTTATTACTTTCCCATTGTCCTTCCTTCTTAAGGCAAGGTATAAACCAAGTATGTCAGCCATAAAAACAACTCTACCCATAAAACCTATTACACTGCTGAATAAGAAATACCAGTACAATTTTTATATATATCATTTATACAGCGAAAAACAGCCATGTGGCAGCATAGTTTTAATGATTTTTTCCATTTTATAATAAAACTGTAATAGATATATACCTCATGCACGCCATCTATTGAATGTAAATAACATGAGACTTTGTATAGACCAGAACTTTATACTACATTGATCCATAATAAAACAAGACCCAACTTCAATTAACTGAGAGACAGAGTAATGAAAAGGAGATAGTCGCAATAATTATTAATTTAATACATGACCAATATGTGGTATTAAATCTAATTAAAGTGACTGTTATAAATCTTAATTGATCTCTTGAACAGATTTATATAAAGATTTCTCCAGATATAGATTATACATAAACAGATTTATATAGAATTCTCCAGATATAGATTATATATAAACAGATTTATATAGAATTCTCCAGATATAGATTATATATAAACAGATTTATATAGAACTCTCCAGATATAGATTATGTAGATCTATAAACAGATTTATATAGAATTCTCCAGATATAGATTATATATAAACAGATTTATATCGAATTCTCCAGATATTGATTATACATAAACAGATTTATATAGAATTCTCCAGATATAAATTATGTATAAACAGATTTATATAGAATTCTCCAGAGTTCAGGGAGCTTATAATATAGGCAATTCTGTATTTTTCAGGGAGTCTTGCATTATGTGTATAATATACTTCACACTTGACAACAGTAGGATGGGGTGATGTTGGGTTGGGGGTTGCTTTGTAAGGTAATTCTTGGTGACCAAAATTTATTCTAGGGGGAGCTTTATCAGTGCCTGGTAGAGTCACCAAAGTCTGAGAATGAGTTCAAGGGTCTAGACAAAAATAATCACATCCTGAGTGAATCACTATAAGCTGGCTCAAAGAAGTACACTGGAATATTAAAATATAGGATATTGATATCCCTGTGGACAATTTAATAAGAAAAGGTAGTTGTGTTGGCTTACGCCCTCTTCAAGTTTTATCCATATAACTTAAATTCTCAACCCATTGAAGCTATCCTAGCTAACTGTACTACTATCATTTTGGCTTTTCACGTGTTTTTGCGGTTGCAATATGGTATAGAATGAGTCAATGCATCATACCGACACATTTTGAATCTTTGCAGCAAATAAATTCACTCATGTTAGATATAATATATCTTAATTATTAACTTTGTATTTAAGATTTCTTTAACCTCTGAATTACTAAGTGTGGTGAAGTAATATTTATGTTCAGATTTTTGGGAAATTTCCACCTTTAACAGATCAAAACTGAATGCTACAACACTGAAAAAAAGAAATACCTTAAATCTAAAACAAGTTAGAAAATTGTTATATAATAAAATGAAAATTTCTCACCACATCAACAAAATAAATCCTGAGTCACATTGAAGACGACACAATAACAGATACCACATAAACACAATCATAAAGTGTCACCCACAATGCACCTTTGTTAACCATAATGCAACTTGATTACCCACAATACTATATATCAACACTTGTATACCCCACACCTTGTATAGTTGTATAAATTTCATTCAATCTAAACGTTTGAGTTGTAAATCATCGCTGTCAAGTATTAGGTACACAACAGTGCAGACATAAACATGGTCACAGATACCTAGGCATATAATGCATGCACACCAAATAATTTCCCTGAACCAAGTTTTAAAAAATAAAACCTCAAAGCAACAATTATGTAACAATATTACATATTATTATGTGTCGGGCATACTGGGCCTGATCAATGTCCTCTAGTTTCAAAGTTTGTATGATCAATAGTTATGAGGCAATATACATCTGCAACAAATGCTCCATGACGTAAATTAATTGAAAAAATAAATTTAGAGTAGTGAGGTTAAATAATTGGACTCAACCATGGGTGATTGGCAAAGTTCAAAGTTAATCATTGTCTATCCTTGGTATAATCATGTTAATTTAACCATGACTAACAGACTGTTATGTCCATTCTGACACTGGGAAGATCTCAGTATATTTCTAGATTAATTCACATACAAATACCTCAATATGTAATTAGCTATTACCATTATGACAATTTTTCTAATAGTTTGAAAAAGGGCAATAACTCTCCAGTATATTTTAACAGAAAATGCCCAAGTCGATCTGCAGATACAATTTAATGCATAAAAGTTTTATTAGAATGTGTGTGACCTCTCAAGATTCTCTCCGAGGACAAAATGTTTTGTTTTGTCATAACTCTGACAAATTTTGACAGAAGATAGCAATTTTGGAACATAGTCTGGAGTAAACTTGTTCTCTCTCTTTGTTCAATTTTTACACTCTGCTATATACAATTTGTATGAATGGATCAGAGCCACTTACAAAGGGAGAAAACCGATCAAAGAACTACAACATTAAACTTGACATCAACAAGTGATAAATATCAACTTTAGATTGACAAAAGAAACGAAAAATAAGCACACAGACATATCACTGTCCAGTTTAAAATTTTGTAATGTTTCCCAATTTTTACAATATATTAACCTGCCTTCTGAACATTACCCCTCCCCCTCCCCCATTAAACATTAACCTTCACTTAGATTATATGATAATACAAAGTAACTCCATTTAAAATGCTTTAAACATGTGATACATACATTATTTATGTATGTATTTACACTCATAATCTATGTGTAAGAGTTAATAGTCAGTGTTGGTGTGTTCTGTTTTTGTGGAATCAAGATTGTTTTTGTTAAAATGAAAAGGTTGTGTAGTACACTTAATATTGATGAAAAATACACATTCTAGATAACTTTTTCCTTGCAAACCACAGAGTGATTTTCTTGTCAAATTTGAAAGATTTATAAAACAAAACGTAAATATATTAGAATGGATCATTAGATAAGGAAATTAAATAACGAGGTGTCAACAGTGACAAGGCATTGTCCATTTCTGCCTTGTCTACTTCAGTTATATGAAATCTTATATCCTGATCTCAATAACAACAATCAATTACCACTATTACAAACATGTAAATAAGAACTCCACAAATCTTCTGCTCCAACAGGTTAAATATTCTGTAATTGAATATTATTTCAATATTTCATAGTCTGGTGTTTTGTTATATTAACACATCATTAGGTTCAATCTTGACCTAGAATTTATCGTGGTGATCAGAATTTATTCTCCATGTCACACAACAATGAATCAACTAACATGATAATTGGTGTCAAAAGTGTATAAATCTCTCTGATGAATTGTATCTTATTTTGATCAAAAAAAGATTGTAAACAAAAACATGTTTCTTTCTGAGAGAAACAAAATTAAAGAATGTTCAGAGAGTTTTCTTTTTGAAATAAAAAGAGAAATTAAAATTTTTGGGCAAATTATCAAATATAATGTTGACATGTTTATGGCACTGATTTGTTTTAAACATAATATATAACACTTGTAGAACAATGGTACAATTGTACACATGAGTGTTTTTATACTCTCACTATCTAAATGTTTATGGATACCCTGCACTTATATATTGATAAATCAATATAAGTAAGAAATTACCTTCAAAACAAACCTACAAACTTAAATTTATTACCAAGTATAAAAAATTCAGTTTGACAATGTAATTCCAATAAGAAAGAAAGAATATTGATGTGACCTTGGTTATTCCAAGTACATGTAGATATACTGTGTGTATAAAGACAACCCTCTTTAAGCCTACCTCTACTTAATATAAATTCACAAAACTTTTTTTGCAAATGAATATTAAAATACAAAATCTTATCTCGGTGTAAAATGCTTACCTCAGGTTATCTAATGCATAAAAATATAATTTGTTGAATCTTGATCAGCGTTTTCATTTTAACAGAACTTTGCATGTACAAACAACAGCTAAACCTTTATTAAACATTTCAACGACCTTGATGTGCATTATCGATCGCTTGCATGTTTGTTTTGTCACATATTAGGTATTACACATAATTCCAGTGAAATCTCACTCAGGTGTTGACATCAGGTTAATGTGAAGTTCTATACAGGAGTCAATAAGTGGCGACGGCAATCAATAATTTTTATTTCACTCAAGTAATAATTCTAATTAAATTTCAATGTAACGACCAGAGAATACGTACATCACGCCCTTAATCAGTCATTTGTAGATAGTTTTGTTATTCCTATGTATAAACAAACTATAAATCTATAATAATTTTAACTCCTGACAATTAAAATTCTAATAAAAATCTCCAAGAATTACTTGAAGAAATTGAAGAAATATCTATACAAACTTAAACCTCTGAGAGCTGATGGTGGGAGAGTGTTAGCTTTGTGAGCAGTAGGTTGCACGTTTAAACCCCAGCCATGTCACACTCAAGACTTTAAAACTAGGTCATCTTCTTGCACCTAGCTGAGCTGGAAAGTTGAAGGATGGGTTGGGTTGGTGTCAGTATAATCAGTATAATGTGATCAAATAAAAGTTTCATGTCAATGTGTTGGCGGCATGATATTTCAGTGAGACAGCACTGTAAAGTCATCATCAGACACTGTCAGTCGATATGATTTAAACATGAGTTAAAGGGATGTTAAACCCCAATAAAACAAACTCACTGAATAATGATGGAGATGTCCAAACCGATAAAAAAATTACATTAACTTACAGAATGGTTTGTTGAGAAAAATGAAACAACTACTAAGACACAATTTCCAATAAATATAATTTACCAAGGCAAAGAATATATAAACCCAACTTAAAGTCCAGTTATATTGTAATTTGTAAGCCATATCTAAACAGAAATTAAATATCTATGAAAGAACAAAAAAATGATTTAAATACAGATCAACCTCCATTGTTCTTACAATCATTTATAAATTAACTTTCATGGATATATTGATATATTATAATCTCAAGAATTTGTTTACAACAAAACTTGTTCACGATTTTAAAGATTTCCTTATCTCAACATTTTTCGATTGAGATGTTAAACATATTAACATTTATTTTTTTTAAAGATAAATGTATTATCTATGTGTACACATTACACCCTATACAGCCACTATATAGCGGGACGTTCAGGTACACAGGATTATATGTACAGATTTACCACACAAATTGATTTTATCACATAATTTCACCTGTAGCTGACAAGCGAAAGAGATGACATTTGTATAGAACCATCAAAATTAATGTGCGTTTGTATTGAAACTACATGTGGAAAATTATTTAAAAGTCAACACAGTTGATGACATCAATTATTAATGTTGACTTTTGATTTTTTGATAAACATTTTACTATATTTTTTTTAACTTAGGTAGGCCATTTCAAATGATAAGTTTGTTTTTTATGTCCTAAAAAGTTATTTTCAACACTTTTAAAAAACAGATTACCGGTATCACAAAAAATGGATAAGAAGTTAAAGCCAAGACAGTATTATATATTTTACCCAAAACAAAGTCAACAAGTCATTATAAGAGTTAAATTTGTTTCCCCCTATAGATCAGTGTCTAAATACCTAATATACAATTCACTGTATAGATGAACTAGTTATCAAAAAATGAAAATCAAAATTATCTCTACACCAGTAAAACATTTTGTTGATGCAGAATGACACAATTTCAGCAAAGCAACAACAAAACCTTTTAAAGATATGAGGGACAGATACTTCTCCCATATCTCTATATGTAAGATCAAGTTATCCATACAGAGCACCCATGAAGGATATCTCTGACTTGCATTACATGGTTTTGCTGTCTTACATCACGTGATGAGATAGACAATCAAATGATATCACTTCTTATTTGCAACGTTGTGAAATATAGCGTGAATGTACATTCTTGCTGAATTCCTCAAACTTCAATCGCGTCATACATAAAAAGTAATCAACCCATTGAAAAACCCTTTCATTGTATAGTTTACTAAAAGCATAAACAAAATTAGTTCCGATCTTTCCAGTGCCGTTCTCAGATTTTCTAGCTTGAACCGTTTGAGATATAATATTTCGTCGCCATCATGGCTGCTAAGACGAAAGGGTAGCCTTCTGAACAAGTTGTTGCAGGTTTTCAAGAGCTGCAACAACAACAGAGAGCTGTTTCATCTTCCACTCACATATATGAAAGATTCTTTTAGATACTCCTTCGATGTACAGTGAGCCAGTTTCATAAGCAACAACAAAACCTTTTGAAGATATGGGGGACAGATATGATTCTCCTTCGATGTACAGTGAGCCAGTTTTGACACTCAATTTAAAGCATTTGAAATTTTACAATTGGTGGGGCTTGGTGCCCATGAGTGAAAACCTTTTGAAGTAATTGATGGCAAGGAAAAGGTTCCATTTGATGTGAAGTGAACTGTAAAATAGGTCACAGTGACCTAGGTTTGTTCAGTAGTTTGTTGCATGACATACCAGGATCTTTATTAATTTTCATTATGTCCTGATATATATATAAGTATACAATATCTGGTTAGCCAAGGTCCAATATTGATGAAATGCATTGCTCTGGGATAGACAGGTTACAACAAAAGGGGCAATAACTCTGGAACAAAACTTTCCAGTAACATCATCATGTAAGCCACAGTAACTCGACATAAGTCTACCTGGTATCAAATTTGGTAACCTGGGTCAAATATATTTGAAGTTATTCTCTTGCCAAGCAGTGTTAAATTGTGAAATAGAGTCAAAAACTTTCTTAGTATAGCCTAAGTGAATTTCCCTTGTTCTTTGGACAGGAAACTAAACTTTGATCAGGGTTTGCTTGAAGTTGCCTATGTTGTGTACAGTATTGAATTGATTATACAGTGAGCTGACTAAGTGTCTGTTCTTTTGTGTATCGGGTCAAATGGCTCCATTTGTCTGCTAGATATTTCTATACATGCCACAATCTTTTTATATTCTACTATAAAATGGACAATTTGATGATGTTATTGCATGTATACAAGATAACCAACTAGACCAAGTGACTAACTTTAAATGTAATCATAAAAATATGTACCAATTATAAGCAAAGGTGTTATTCAACATTTTCAATTATTGTGTATATTAAATATTCCTTAAATTTATAAATTAGCTTAGTTACTTTAAAATATGAATGGACTGATAATACAAAAAAGTGTACTGGTACCTTCAATTTCATTTATAAACCTCTAGACTGATAATCTATATTTTCACTCCCTCTACACATATTTCAATTCCATGATATTTAACTTCAAAATAAAACATACAATGTGTATACTACTGGATAAGACAACAGAAAAACTATATAAGTCTTCTCCAAGAGTCCAGTCAGTATGGTGCATTGATGTATATGAAATAAAATATTAATTTGTTTTGATAAATATTTCAATAATTATAGTAAACAATATACTGAATCTCTTTCTGTAACAATATGAAATATCTTATTCAAATCTCTGTCTAAAACAATGATATACATAAAGTATATATATAATTACCTTCCTTTGACATCAAGAAATTCATCCAAAAACAAGGAGATCTTATATGTAAGCAAACATTATTCCTTGACAAGACTGTTCATTCTTAAACTGGACAATGTTAATAAGCATGTATGTCCTTTAAACATGTATACAGGTGATATGTAATGAACAATTAATGAAAACAAAGAAAGTGACAACAGATGTTACTCTCTGATACACAATGTGTGGTACAGTATCACCTGTATATCACTAATTAGTTTACAGGTAGTCAAGAGTTACCTATTTAACATCAAAGAAACAAATGTCTAGCATGATTATGGTACTTGTCTGATAAAAAATATGGACCCTTAATTCAAATACTACATATTGATGTAAAAAATCAACAAAACCCCAAAGACTGTTTTTATAAGAATGGAATAATGCAACCCATCATTATAACAAAAGACTAATTATTGCATGAGGTTTATATGTATCTGTCATTATGGTCTCAAAGCTATATACACAGTCAGCATCTGCTCAACCAAGTTATCTTGATCTTAATATTCAAAGTCAATGCTATATATGTTCTTGTAAGTTTGATGGTATGTTTGTATGTGACCTACATTTTAATTTTCTCGGAATTTTAATAATGATATATGTTATATAAGTTGT
>JAUMGZ010073234.1:0-31239 GCA_032359645.1 Pododesmus macrochisma | reverse complement strand
TTTCCACTGTTTAAAAAGGAAGCAGTTGTCACCATAAGAATAAGTCACAGTTATGGTGACGAAAGAGCAAAGGAGAACAACCATTAACAGGAGAGCAATAAAAAAAACACATCATTATCATGAAAGCAGAGCGGTAAACATAGGGTGACGAGGAGTAAACTCCCCACCCCGGCATTCAACTTGTTATATCCATATAAAATAGATATATAATCAAAGACAGACAGACGGACGGACTGACAGACTGATTATGGAAACAGTGACCCTGATATGTGATGTAGTGATCCTATTTTCAACCCCATGTGAGGACTTGTCACAATGAAGCAATGCATCTAATATGAGATAAATCGGATGTATGGTCTGTTCTAAAATGCCAGTAAACTAATGATCTATTTATAGAAAAAGTGATCTATGCCTTCTTTGAACTATAAACACCTCATTTGCGATTCCATGTGAGTTTGAGATGAATTTGATATAGTTTAGTCCTTATACTATAAGAAACCGATTTTCCATGTATAGTTACAGCGACTTTGACCTATTACATAGTATATACTCCAATTTGCAATTACTTATCAGGTATTTCCACAATGGGGCCATTAAAGTCCAATATTGTCACCAATCACGGGTTATGTTGTTAAATTTCCATAATACAAACTTTCTATTTATTGTAATAATTACGTTGTCATTTTTTCCTAGTGACTCAATTGGCAAACCTAAGCGAGGTCTTGTTGTATGAAAAAAACAGACCAAGCTTGAGTTTAATTAGATAAAAAGTTAGTCCTGAGTTTCCCTGAAACTAATTTTCTATGTATAGTAAGCGTGATCTTTTACAAAGTAACCTACTTTGCGATCCGTGCAAAGGTTTGATAAAGGCCATGGAACTAGTTTAAGATAACGTGTTAGTCGTGAAATTTTCTATTGATATTAACAGTGAAATTGACCTTTGATCAAGTATAACCTTTGCAATCCAATGAAAGATCTTGTCACTGGGAAGCGATGGATCAAGTTGAGATCAATCTAATAAACTGTTTGTCTTTAAATGCTCGGAACACGATGTTTTATTCATAGTAAAAGTGATTTTTATCTTTAACCTTATAATCGCCTTTACTCACCTCGTTCCTGTCGCCGCTTCTCTTCCCGTCCTTTTTTTCTCCTTTGATCTTTAGCCGCGATATCAGAGAAATACTCGGAAGGGACGTTATACCTTGTTAAACAAACAAGATAATTGGTACTTAATAAAACAAATGATAATGAAAAAAACGCTTATTCAGCTTAATCAAATTAGTTGTAAAGAACACAGGCAGTGGAAAGATACAGTTGGCATAGCGATATTAAAACACACATTCAATATATTTATTACTGTAACGATACCTGCCAGCGCGTACACATCTAATTAAAAATGCAAGCCACAAAGTGTCTCTCAGGTCCAAATGGGTAGAATATTGAAAATTCAAATACAGAGGTGAACATAACCCCAGCTAAATAATAACATTATAGAAAATAAAAAGGGTCATTTTAGGGGAACGTAGGTTTTTTTTAAAGTGTTAAGAACAACTATAATTACAAAGGACCCATGCCTAGGTGATATGTGTTTGGTTGCGAAGAGATTGTTGCGTTTGTATGAAGCAAGTATCGAAATGATATTATACAATTTTTACCAAGACATCTCAGTTTCATGATTCATTATTCAACACGTGTCTAAATTATTTCTATCATTATGTTGTAGGTGTCTTGTTCTGTACAAGCTTTGAAGACAAAATACGGTCCGGCCGGAGATACTAGTAAGAGTGCTAACTTCTTCATGGGAATAAAGGTAACTAACATACGTCATATAATAGTGCTATACATATTTCATAGCCCTTTCTATATATTTTTGTTTTGTTTCGAACCTTTAGTTTGTTCTGACCATTAACTTACTTCCAGACACCTTACTTGGATATTTGTTGATATGAATTCTTGATTGTATTTGGGTTTAATAAGGGAATTTCACAATCAAATTAATTAGGTGATCTAAAAGCACAAAGACAATTGCAGGATCATACCTACCACATGTATGTTATAGGCTGTTTGCTATGTTTGTTAATCCAATATATACAACTAAACCGCAATTTGTATTTTAAAAGGTCTTTGTAACGTTGTCTCAGGTAAAATAACAGTTGGTCATAGTGTGACACAACGTTGTCACACATGGTTAATTAGTTAGGTAACTATTTCAGGTAACACTTGCATAGCTATTATAGTATGTAGTTACATGACATTTTGACAGATAACATGTCTGGACCCTCGGGGTCACCTGACCACTATAGGGCAAGGCTCTTGTGTAACGAATGATGACCTGTCGGTCTGCCATGTCAAACACACGTGTCCATGGATATGATAAAAAGGGAGAGAGTTGTGCGAGAGAAAGGGATAAAGAGACAAGCCAGATGGCCTTTGTGCAACGCACACAGGACGAAGAATCATTATGTTTGATTACACTATTTGGGTACAGAATTAAAACTTACGCAATTCTACAAGTCTTCAGAACTTCTTTACAATAGGTGTTAAAGTATTTCATTATTTTATTTATATTTTACATTTCATGTTGATATGTATATGAATATATAAAGAAAGAAATGTGCGTAAGAAATATGCTTGTTTTGTCACATGTTTACTAAACCTTTATTACCATTCGCCAATTTTAACATGTTGGCTCATCAGAGATTGTATGATAAATGAATGTACTGCATACAGTATACCCATATTCATGAAGAATGATATGTTACATGTAGTATATGTGTATGTCAATGTATAAATCGCCCTATATGCTAAGATAACATATATCTATACTTATGATGCTCAATTAGTTGATGTTAATCTGATTAAGAGTCGGGCCAGCGCATAACCTTAGTAATGTTTATTTGTTTTATAGGGATATCGCGTCCCTTTAACTCATGTATAGGTCATATTGGGACGGTGTCTTCTTGTGACAGTGTGCACTTGTGGCGACTTTATAGTGCTTTCTCACTGAAATATCACGCTGCAGTTACACCGACATGACACTTCACTCGGTCACATTATCCTGACACCGAACCAACCTCCTAGACAGAAAAGCAGAAAGCGAGAGATATGCTGACTTTAACGTCTTATGTGTTGACGCGGCCGGGATTCGATCCCGCGACCTAGGGCACGAAACGAACGCTCTACCGACTGAGCCAACGAGCTGATATCAACCTTAGGACATAAATCCTTTACATGTTTCACCATGCAATCATGTTATATATACTGCACGCGTCTATGATATAACAATATCAATAAATAACATCTTTTGAAATAAAAAAAAAATAGTAATAGATACAAACGAATTTTTGATAAAATTAACTCAACAAAAAACCAAAATATGTTAAAGACAAACTTACAATAATATGGCTGCGCTTCAACACTAGGAATCATATCTATATGATTGAAGTAACTCGAACAATGGTTCCAACAGGGGGCATACCACAAATTAATTTTACTATATAATCATTACATGTTACCTACAAACAGAAACATTACGCCACTTCAAATTGCAACTTTTACTCACAAGTCACATCTTTGCAACAGTAAAACCTTCTTTAATACAAATATGTTCCTACTTGAGCTCATTTATCTACATTTACCTTCAAACACAGTGCCATCTCAAAAGCACTTAGGAATTGTCGGTACTACTCTCTTATACAACCTTTTCGTGATATATCCATGGATTCTTTGACCCCTTTGAAAGAGGACTTATCTCTTGTGTAAAAACACAAATCACCATTTTAATGGGGGCACAGTACACATTAATTTCACGACATAATCCTTACCTATTATGAACAGAAAAATTGTCACACTTTTTAATGCGTTGTTTAAGGACGACTTGCATTGAACATGCATATACATTTAACAAGAACTTAACTCCACTTTATATATAGGTTATACATCTGAAATGACTAAAGCCGGAACATTAGAAAGCATCAAAAGCACTCTTAAGTTAGCTTAGATATACCTGAAGAAATCGTTTGCTGCGATGCTTAAAACTTACAAACTTTACTCAAAATCACCTTTTTACGTTATCTACCTAAATGAAAAGATGCTTCTACTTCAGTTTATTTATTTATATTTGCCTTCAAACACCGAGCCATCTAAAAGAGCACTTAAGACATTCCGGTCACTTTTTCGTGACGTATTAATTTGTGCAGTGCCCCTTTTATCTCACGATCATGTGGTACATTTTAGCCAATCAGCATAACTAGTACTGTTACTAAAATGAGGTATAATCATATAAATTGTGACCGTAAAGTAGTAAATTCGAAAAACCAAGACGATATTCTAAAGCCATGAGTCCATGGACATTAACAAACATAAGGAAAACGTTGGACGCACACAGAAAAAATTATCCAAATATACATTTACATGCGTTCAACAAATATGATTTAAAAGTTAAATTGAATGGGTCCGGCTATAAATCCCTGTGACGTTATGCCTTTGAATTGTGTTTATATGTTATACCCCACAGGTATTTGTATTACCAACGCGGTGGCCCAGTTAGGGCGTTAGCTGTGTGCTGGTATACTGGTGTTAGAATTTCAGGTTATGGCTTCAAATCCCGTCGCGTCAAAACAAAAGACATTCAATTTAGGCAATCTTCTCTTTCCCTGCTAAACGCTCAGCATTCTTGGGTAGGAGGAGGACTGATTGGCTAGGCGTCTTGATAATGTCACCGATTGAAGAATCATGTAAATGTGTTTGCAGCATGATATTTCAGTGAGGCAGCACTATAAGTCGCTATACGTGCGAACGGTCACAAGCTGACACCGCCATGATATGATCTATGCATGAGTTAATGGGACGCTAAACCCAAATTAAACAAACAACACACACATTTTTGCAAATGGAAATCTAGATGTACACGTCAGTTTTTTTTTTAAAAATCGTTGAATAATTATGCTATTTCTGATTGAGTTATCAACTATTTAGTTTGAGTTTCCCTTTGAAGTCTTCATTCTGTATTTATTATAGGTAACCCCGAGAGTCGTAACGGTGGTAAGAGGTAAGACTGAAACACTTCAACTTCAACCAACTATTCCAAGCCCGTGTCCATATTTTTTTAAGGATCAGCCTCCTGAGAAGTGTAACCTGACTGTTAGTGTATACAAAACAGGATTAAGTAGTAGCTGCATAAACGGTGGAGGCAGTTCATTTGGTGATTGTGAAGTGAAATTTGATTTGTCGAAATTCGATGCCTCGAAAAACTTTACCATTCACGCAGCAGTAGAGAACAATAAGGTTTATGAAGAAACGTTTGAAATCGCCTTTGTAACAGACTTGTCTGCGCCAGTAGATGTGTTGAATGGATTTGAGCTTCCAACAGTAAAAGTAAGTTTATAGAAATGAGTTTTCCAAAGCCATTGTTTAAAAGTGAATGCTATCGTTTGACACTACGGTTCGGCGAATAAAATATCACTGCAAGTCATATTTTAGGCAAACAAACTGAATTTGTTTTAAACTAAGCGGTTTGTAAGATATATAAAAAGTCTGTATCTTATAAATAAGTATGATATAGTTAATAAGATATCTTATACAATTTATAAGATATCTCATATATATTTGTTTTTATGATGAACGTGACTCTAAGAAATTTATTTAATTCACGCCACTTTCGAATAACCAGGTTGAATGCTAATCGTAAGCGGACGTTCTCCAAGTTCATTTCCATAAACTGTCAACTAACTCAAATCTTACAGACACAATATATCGGCTGCCTCTTATATAACTTACTTTACAGGAGGGAAATCGACATAAACGCATGTTTGTGTATGTGTGTGTGTATTTTTGTTTGTTTTTAGTAGGGTTTAACGTCACTTCCAGAATATTTCTTCGATATTGTGACAAAAGACCAGAGGAGAAAAACCAATAAATAGGACAGGAAGAGAAGCGGTGATAAGAACGGGAAACAAAAGGAATAGAGATAGTTTAGAAAGAAGGTTGAGTCCATGCAAGAGCGTTTCCGCCTACGCTAATCGAACTTTACATGGGGATCTTCATCGTGTCAGGGGGTTAAAAATCCCTGTAAACGGGACCGCTAGCTTAGCGTCTCCTCCGAAGGACGTGCCAATCTTTGTCTGGCCTCTACCTTTCAACCTTTCTGACTTGGGTGACCCTAACAGAAACATACGTTCCCGCCAACATAGCTCTTCAGGTCATTGAGACGCACAAACTTCCCTACCGCAGTAAGGTGTCGAGCACAGGGAAGGTGTGTGTGTGTGTGTGTGTGTGTGTGTGTGTGTGTGCAGTTTCAATTTTCATCTAAAATAACGAACGCCTCCATATTGTTAGGTTTGTTTGTTAAAATAGGGCTTAACGTCACTTCCAGAGTATTTCACGGATATTGTGACGGGGAAATCATAGTTTCTCGAATGTATTTTACATAAGATTGCTTTTCAAGTTTATAAAGTTACCTGTAAATTATATATATATATATATAAATAAATAGTAAATCGAAATACCAAGAAGTATTCTAGGCCGTAAGTCCTTGGACATTGGCAAACAATTAGAAAACGTTGGACGCACACAGAAAAATGAACCACATATACATTTATTAACTAAAATGGAAACATCACGAACTTCTATTAACAAACTAGAAGCGAAACCAGGTGCTCGCGATATAGTAAGCGTTTCCTGACACACATGTGTCACCCGCCGCGATGCCTCCGTGGCATTCCGGTGTATGGTAACCTTATACACTAATTAGAAAAAGAAGCAAGGGTCACTATAAGAAAAATTCACAAGGTATGGTGACGAAAGAGCAAAGGAGAAGTACCATTTACAGAAGAGAAATAGAAGTAGCAAAATCATCATTAAAGCAGAGCGGTAAAGATAGAGCGAAGGGAAGTAACTCCCACCCCTTAAACTGTGCATACTACAAGTTATGATGAATAAAATAATAAATATATATATATATATATATATATATATATAAGTAAAGACAGACAGACGGAAGGACCGACTATCATTGGATGGACTGACTGATTGACTTATTAACAGTTAGTAAAGGGGGTTGCCGAAATACGAAAGCCGAAATGTATATCAGTAAAGCACACACATTTAGAACACAGGCACGTATGAATCTAAATTAATGACTGGTAGAAACTCAAACTATGACGTAAGGGAATTAAAACTATGGCGTCGGGATAATGTCTGTAATTATATCAGAAACAGACTTGTCAAATTCCCCAACTGCATAATGATGGCGGCCATAAAACTTTATGAAAGCATACCGCAGTCTGGGTAGTGTATAACCCTGCCTCAAATGATTGGATGTCAACAACAATCCTCTAGTGACAAAGTATTGTTATTGAGAACACGCTCTTGAATAACGAATTAGTTGTGACACGTATACTCCATAAGCAGGTGAGGAGGGCATGTTGCTGTCTAAGAATGGAAAGTTGACAATGGGATAACTAAAGTCGTCACGTTTGTCATAAAGTTTAGTGGAAAAGGTACCATTCGTGTCGATTGTTAGTAGGAGGTCTAAGTATGAGACAGACAAGTCGGTGTCAGTGGTGTCTTTTATATCAAGTTTCGTAGGACATATCATGTTCACGTAATCACCAAAATGTTAATTCTTCAGTGACAAAACGGCATTTATGTAGCGAAAAGTGAAATTAAAAGACTTTGCCAATAGGCTTTGCCATGATATATATTTAAGATTTGTCATTTAAATGAGAAATCTTTATTTTTAAATTAGAAATCTTAGTTATTCTCCATAAAACCTTGTTTAGGGATGAATGTGGAATTTAACATTATTTATATTTACATTTACTTTTACCTGTAGTATAATCAGGGATAAAGAAGTAAAGCACTAAAAACCAAGACTCTTTTAAAAAACTAAACACGTACACTAGTAAAGCAAATATTAACAAAATGTCTCATAATAAATAAGTTTGTTGGCTTTTATTAAATATTTGACATGAAATACTTAATAACTGTAATGTGTATTAAATCGTTGAACTGCAGTAATATTGCACTCCTCGTCCGCCATCAAACAGTCTTCCGGTACCTTTTCTCCGTTATCGGTACTCTTCCAATACTGTCAGTAAACAGTGTAATGAAAAAGTCTTATTTTGTTTATATAAATGTAACATGCAAACTTTTATTTGATTCAAAAACGAAATTGGCGTCATAGAACATTGATATAAGACTAGATTAACTTAACAATGTGGAAATGTTGCTTCCGATGTCGACTTGTCAACTCACCTAATCCCAAAACTGATGATTGTAACATTGAATCATCATTGGGCTGGCGTTATTCGGCACACAAAGAATACATTCACCAATAACAACGCATGTCACCTGTTGAATATTGGATGTGATCCCATCGAAAACTCCAATAAGAACTAATAACACAATTGATGCACGTTTAAAAGAATATCATCTTATAATTATCATGCTTATAATGGAAACGAAATGTTTATGCGTGTGGGGACACAAACTGAATACAGTGTGCATGTATACATGCTAGCTAGTACCGAATCAGAGCCCACTGTAGTATAGTCTATGCAAAAACCTCATTCACAAAATTGACAGCTTCAGGTGAGGATGTAAATTATGAAATATTTTAAAATTGGCGTAATACAGTAAGGACAACAAAATTGCATTTCAACTAGTTGTTCATGATTACAAATAATTCGAGGGTGTAGGTGACACAAGTGAAAACAAATTATTAACATATAACATCAGACAAGTCTTTATTGCTAATATTGCAACGAATTATTTTATTTAAGCGACGTGTGGTGCACAAATAAATGTGTTTTGTCTATAAGCGAATGTCTTTTAGTAAAAATAGGTATTCTTAGCGACGTTAAGTGAAGTTCTGATCTTGGTCTATCAACTTCCATTCAACCTGTCGGACTTCGGTAACGCTACAATAAAGATAGGCTACAGCCAGCATAGCTTAGTTTCGGTTGCACTAGCAATGACAAAAAAAATCTTGCGATTTTCTTTAATAAATTATTAAACAACTATATTATACTGAGTTTACAAGGATAAGTTACAACGAATGACTTTAAGAAATAAACACCCACCTCTGACGTCAATATCTAGTTTTGCTTTTCGATTTTGATGGAAGTTTATGATGTATCCTGTGTTGTTTAATCTATGTTCCAAAAAAGAGTAATGCTTCATGTTCATGCTTCAATTTAAATTTTTGATAAAACCTGAAACATTACTGTTTATTTTATTGTTTATTTCATACGATTATGCAATACAAATTTTTCATAAAATAACATTTATATTAGAATTTTTATAAAATACACAGGTGAATATCAAGGAACCAGATATAGATGTCTTAGATTCTGACAGATATTGCAAGGCTGCAGGGGATCCACACATGCAATCCTTTGATGGGAGGTAAGTTTTGAGCTTTGTTACTAATATAACAATAAATTTGACAAATGACATCATATCAAAAACCTCTTACAAGTAAAGATTAAGTCCTAATTTATTTAAAATATACAATAAGAGGTTATGAATCCTCAATAAAAGTAACTAACAAGCCAAGTCTGAAACGTATAAATCAAATTAAATAACTAAATAAGAGAGACTAATTATTTAATAGGGCTCTTTGAAGCAATGAACGATGTCACATTATATCAACATTTATTAAAAGCGACATAGTTGTCTTGTCTGATGCTAATTGCAAGGACCTAAATACAAAATGGTTATATCCAACAAGAGGCGAGTAAATACCTAAATGGGACGGAAAACACATGCATATTCTTTTCAGAATGCCACCTGACTTGTGGACAATAATCTTAATTAAAAGACTACCTGAGCTAAAAGTTCAAACACAGCACAGCATAGTTATAAATCTTCTATTACATTTTAAAGTAATTAAGTAAACATCAACATGTACACAATATATAAAAGGTCACCTCAGAATAAGTATAATAAAATATATAAATATATAAAAAGAATATAAAGGCTACTAGCGTCCAAGGAGGCTTACACCTGTTACATTTATCATACACCTTAAAGAAGGAGTACAGTTATATTTACATGCAATTGGGATTTAATTGAATCACTCCTAGTATACATATTGAAAATGAAAACTCTTACTTGATTGGAACAGACCTTGAAACGTTTAGTTTGTCCACTTCCAGCGTTTCTAAACGCTTATGAAACGCTTATGAAACGCTGAGTAAACGCTCGCCAAACGGTTAACGATAAACGCAAAACGCTGAACGCTAAACGATGAAATCCTTTCCAAACGATGACGACAAATTTCCAAATGAAACGCTGCAACGGTAAACGCTAAACGATAAACGCTTAACGATACTAAATTTCAAACTCAATTTCTAACGAAACGCGATATTAATTCATACACATATGTACACAATCAATAGTAATTAAATAATTATATGTTGTAATCGTATATGTAAATCATTTAACTGGGTATGTTATACTGGGTGTGTTATCGGACGCATGTTTTACATTTAAACTAATGTGCAATGTAAATGATATTAGGGAAAGTCAATACGATCGTGGTAATATATGTTGTTAATTATGTCCACATATCTATTTTGTACATATAATTTTAAGACGGTACATCCTATTCAGATACATAACATGAGTGAATCTTATATTTCCGTGATAACGATGGAACGACCAGAGGATTACGAACGTTTGTCATGAAATGTCCGTTACCCGAGCGTTATGCATGTACACTTGTCTGATTGATATACATACACTTTGAACCTGGCCAGGTAGAAAAAAAACCGTCTTCTTATGGTCGCTTTGGTACACTGAAGACGTTAAAATGTGTATATATAGCTACCCATTGCTTGTCAGGTATAAACGTAACCATGTGTATTTACCTGTACAGGTATGTGTATGTGTGTGTTCATTTACTTGAAATAATCTGTGGTACAAAATGTACGGAAAAACTATCTTTACTACTATATATTTGACTCATTTTATAAAATAATAACTGTAACATGTTTAAACAAATGTTAAATACCAGGAGAAATATTTTAGAGAACACCAACAAGTAGGAATGTTTTAACTTTAATAATATAATTATGAATGAGAGCAAGTGATGTTGAAAGGACACGTTGTTCGGAAATGTTGACATCTCTATTAACGCTGTACACCTTTATATGCTTTAAGAGCTTAATTAAATAGTAGTTTGCACGTTTAATGTTGTTAAGTATTATTGTCCTTTGGTGGCGTCGTTTGTTTCATAGATCATGATGATGCTTGTTTTATGTGTACTATGAAGCTTCATGTAAACAAATCATTAGTCTTGTGTTAAAGTTTAATGTCCTTTTAAACAGTCGCAAAGACATATATTTTGTTGTCACCCATTTCTTTTTACCTTTTCTTCACTTGCACGATGTAATACTTGACAGTCAAAACATGGATATGATATTAAATATATATCTCAATTGTTTAGTTGAAAACAGAATTGCACTGTGCCTTTTTTAATTTTGAAATAAAATAGAATTGAAAAAATGTGCTAGAAAGAGGTTCAACGTTTAAGGCAATTTGAATTAACCTTGCTCTAAACCAATACACGGAACAAAAACAAGGTATGGTGGTTTATGAATCAAACGATATAATTTCATCTGATTTAATTAGGACATATAAAGAGATACGACAAAAGAAGAGGGCTAACTATATGTCAGTGCGCTACACAATTACTCCTCCGTATATTTTCTTAAGTAACAATCGCGATTATATAGAAAATACAGAAAATATTATTAATCTAACATGAAGTTTGTATCTGTTTCAGGCCTTACGAACTTCAATTCGAGGGAACGTTTGTTCTTTACAGACACAACTCAACAAATTCAGAAGTGGAGGTACGTATTTTGTTTAATTTGAACTACATGTACAACTTCATCGTAGCAATATAGAGTATGGCCATACATGTTTTCGGTTTGATTTTTGATTCATTGTATACTTTGCTCGAATGTCAAAGCAAGCTTTAATTATGTTTTTTTAACGTCGAGTGATTGTAGTACATCCACACATTGAAACCAATGCAAAGAGACATTATCACAATTTATGTTCTTAATTGCTAACTATTGTTTGTATATTATTGACGTACCAGTGTGTGTTTCCATTTAAAAGTAGTTCAAAACAATACTGGCATATTTTTCTTTTTGTGTATTATTATTGAGTCACATGTGTAATACCGTAATAAAGACAAATCAGCTAGCGCTACTCGTTGATTGAAATGGAGAATGATTATTCTTACGTGCAAATAGAATGTGTGAATATTTTATTAATAAATGTTTTAGTTTTGTATAAATATATTTCACTTTTCATACATTTTTACCACTAATTTAATCAAATACACGAGTGCAATTCTCATTTGTATCAGTGCAAATCATTGTTTTGGAAATGTGTTTACTATAATTTTCAAGATTTTACTTTTTACATAAAATCCCATTTAAAAACCTTGAAATAATAACAACCTATACATTTGTGGAAGCAAGTGTGTTTACATGTAAACCTTAAAGAAATATCACCACCAAATTGGAAGAAGTTCTATTGATAAATAATGGCAGTTGCATATTACCTTAATTTTGATTAATGGAGTTGACATATATCTAGACCATATCGAGACGGAGTCTGTTTGTGATATTTCGCGGTGATGGCGTCGTTTTAGTTCTTTCTTATTTAAATATCACGCCACATTTCATTTTAAAGAGACCATGGTATTTGAAGAGCACCTTCTCTCTTATTAAAACGTCAAATGCAAATACGTATATTTCCCGATAGAGAAAGCTATAACTATCCGATAATACATGTATCAGAATTATATACGGTTTTATACACAAAGAGCTGTTATTAAGATTTAAAATGTATTAAATATTGACTGAAGTTGTGTTTATTAATTCATCATAAAAATGTTTCGAAAGTACAACCAATATATTTACTTAGATACAGATTTTTCGTAATAACGAGTTTATTCCAATACCATTTGAATTAAAAAATATAATTTGTCTAAGAGCTGCTCTAAAAATAAAAAAATAAAAACAATTCGATAATAATAGTAATGTGATAGCAAACGTTCAAACATGAGTATAGATATCGGCGTTTTCGGCAATGTTTGAAGTAATATCTGGATAATTCGTCGTTTATATATCGCTAGGAGACGTTATATATATACAAAAATGAAACCTGCATTATGTCTCCGATAAATATGATATCTATAAGAGGAAGAAGCCAAAACTCTTTGTGAATACCCCATCCCGAACCCCAAATCTTGCTCGAAGCTACCGTCATTGGTGGAGGCAAGAGAAGAATTAATCTGGATAGACAAGACATCAGTAAATCAAAGTTGCAGAGCCAAAGACGAATCCTTAAATCATTTAACCAACAGTTTCGCTGCATTCCTAGTTTCGCTTTTAGTTCTTCTCTTTATAACGTTTTAAAAAGTCAAATTTGCAATGTGAACATATGCAGACTGTGTCTTTATTGTAAATAGAAAAGTAGGTAATCAAGAGAAAAGGTAGTTGCTTTTTTCGTGAAGTAGGAGTGTAAATGAGGTGATTTACTTCGGCCGTAATTATATAAATGATAAATGAGATAAGTCTTGTTTATTCAAAATTAATTCTTTTCTTGCGTCCATTTATGACAGCAGCTTCGAGCAAGATCTGGGGTTCGGGACGGGGTAACGTACACATAGTTTTGAGTCCTTCCTTTTATAAATAACATATTTATCGGAGGCATGATTCAGATAACATGTTTGTAAAAGAAGAGGAAAACAGAGTAATGTCTATGTTAGTATAATAAAAGACCAACATTACTTCAGATCGCACCCTGAATACTTAAAGGAACACAGAAATATACGAAATATATGAAAAGTAAATTGATGTGTAGTGCAGGCTGAATGACAAGTGAGATAGAAAAAAGGAAGGAAATAAGGTTGGTATATATGTACAATGAAGGACAAACACTAACCGACACAGTAACCATATTAAGACCAACGGAGAAACACCACAACGATAGTACAGGAACATTTAAAAATGTCTCAAAGAACACAAACAGGAGAAAGAAGATCAAGTTAGTGTGTATAGAAATAGATTCCAATCTGTATGCTAATCAGTATTGCATATATTCAGATAGTTACCAGATAATTACCAGAGTAAATCACCGATATAGTGACAAAAAACCAAATGAGATAAAATTCGAGGACATGCAGATAAGAGACAGTTATAATAAATAAATCTGGAAGTCGAAACACTGTATGTGTTTTATAAATATGTTGAGTATGTGGAGTTCACTGGACCCGACCCACCATTGATACAGGGACGATGGAACGTTATTGAAACTTACTTTACCCATTGGTTATATAATTGTATTAGAAACCCGAATACACATGGTTCATTACATTCTATTGATATTTTCTTAGCTCATTTATTTCATAGTATATAGATCACTTGGTCCAAAGTTATAATTTATTATAAGATAATATTATCATAGGCCTGTATACATGTAACTCAAGTATTGCAAACAAATCTAAATGATCGACTACATTGATTGCAAAATAGCCAAGTGGGTGAATAGGCTAACTTTTAAAACAAGGGGTAACACTTATGTGGAACACGTTTAGTAGAATAAAAATGAATAACAGCATGAGCTTAATGCAGAAAGTTGGCAGAGTAAGCTAAAGCTCAATGTTAAATCATAGCCCTAATTACTCTGACAGAGGGCATGTACACATCATAATATCGTTATTTTCTCTCTGAAGGCTTGGATGCTGACTGTAATCTAGTCCTCTCGGTGCTCTAATAACAGGACAGCCATGAGATATAGATTACAGCACATCCAAACTCCCTACGTATTGACCTCCCTTTGCTAGACACCTTATCGCGGTAGGGAGGTTTGCGCGTCTCGATGACCTGGCGGGAACTTGTGTTTCTGGTAGGGACACCCAAGTCAGACAGGTTGAAGGGAAAAGGCCAGACAAAGATTTGCACGTCCTTCGGAGGGGACGCTAAGCAGGCGTTTCCGTGTACAGGGATTTGTAACCCCCTGGCTCGATAAAGATTCCCATGTAAAGTTCGACAAGAGTAGGCGGAAAAGCCGTTGTCTGGGCTCACCCTTCTTTCTGGTTTAACTCTTTTATTAGCATTTCCCGTTCCTGTCGCCGCTTCTCTTCCTGTCCTATCTTTGAGTTTTTCTCTTTTGGTCTTTTTCATGATATCGGTGAAATATTCTGGAAGTGACGTTAAGCCCTTATTAAACATTAAACAAACCCTACGTATTGAATATATATTAGTGTATTAAATATATATCTATCTAACATATACATATTCAGATCCAAAAATGTAGTGTGACGAAAATACGTTGTACTTACCTTCATATAATGTGCTGTGCCTTGTATGTTAGTGTTGTCGGTCATTTATAAATTTAATAATATGTATTTGACAAAATTAAATATGTTTAAACTAAACTAAACACTATATGTTCTATGTTGTGATTGTCAAGGTTGATTAAGTCTGATAGAAATGCAGTTGTTATGGTAGGTAATCAGCTTGCAGGATTTTCACCCAATCCAAGGTCTTAGTTTGGTATGCGGGCAACTAATAAGAATGCTTCAGAATGCACTTATGATACCGTAGCTTAGATATTTCACGGCTAATAGTTTCCCTGTTTTCAAATACGTCACAGCATAAAATAGGGTATAAAAGGCGACCACACATATAGCGTTGTAGGCAGTCAGTGTTTAATCTGCGGAGCAGTTCAGTAGAAGCGAAACATACTATAGGTATGCATGAAATATTAGCAAAGTTTCAGTGATAGGATTAGAGTTGACAGGTTTAAGGCACAGAGTAGCGCCTGCAGTTCCGGGTAACATTACAACAAGTGGATTACTCTGGAAATGTAACTGTCCCAGACGTTACAACTGGGTTTCTACTAGCTTGTATATTGATGAGCGTAGCTAAGAAGGGTCTCGCGAATATATTGCTGTATTGACCCAGTAGCTTTGCAGTCGTCTTGGATCCTGGACGGTCTACTGTTTGTATGTAAGGGCTAGGTCTTGAACATGTTAAAACTACAATATATAGTTTATGCAAATGGTTGTTTATGTTAACGTCATATTTATATTCAAAGTTGCATAGTGTAGGGATAGGTGTGGTACCACTATAGAAACACGGGGTTGAGACTAATATATGAACATAGCAGGGAATGAGGCTACTATAGAAGCATAGCTATAGAGTTTGAGACTTATATGCAGGAACTTAGTGTCTGAAACTATAATGTATGAACATAGGTATGGAAACTAGTCTTGTGAACTTATTGTACATGATGTCTAAGAATATGAAGGCATGGATAAGTGTGAAAGTTTGGGCCTAGGATACCGGTTTAAACACACCAGTCTAGTTAGCTGGACTGACGGTTCTAAGTCCGTGCCCAGGTCTATGTGCTTGAGACTTATTAACGTTATACGTGGTTTTGTTAACAACATGCGTATGAAGTGCTCCTCGTTTGAATTGAACTTAGTCAACTGTCTCTGTATTGTTTGGCACCTTGAATCCTGAAATATTATTACGGGCCCACAGTTTGTAAGACCAAGCATTCTAGGAGGCCGGGTCCTCATGTTATAATGTTGATGACACCGGATGAGATGGATGTGAACGCCTTGTCCGCTCGACACGTTACATAATTGGTGGCAATGGTGGGACGAATGTTTGTTCGAATGGGTAAATGTAGAAACTATTGTTTTATAATTTAACATTTCATCTGGGTATCAATATATCATATTGGAGCAGTCAGTGATATATGTTTATCTGTTCCTTTTTAATTACAATTCGTTCAAGTGAGCATCAAGATTCGATCTAGGTGTCTTGCTCATTTTTACTGCTGGAACAACGTTTGTACTTTTTTATTCAATTATTTATTTTTTTATGTTTTTGTAGGTACAGGTAAAACTTATAAAATGCACCGGTTTTGTAAGTGTTGTCTGTGTTTGTGCAGTAGCTATAAGGGCGTTACAGGATGTGTATGTAATTGATTATTGCGATAAAAATCAACGGACCGCCCGATTTGCATCCTGTAAAAACAATGTTCTTGATGTTACATCGACAACAAAAGATAAATTTGATGTAAGTAAAAGTCATTATTATTTAGAAGTGAGCTATATATACATTATATATTTGGATGTAGTACATTCTTGGAACAATTGATATTTCCAACACGTATGCCAATATTAATACACTTCTTAAAACACTTTCATCCGTGGATAGGGGATTTACATAGAACATACAATGAACAACGATGTCCTTTGCTGAAAGATGAATGAAAGGACCAATTATATTGTGTATTCAACGAATACTTTTAATAGGTTTTACGTTATTCCATGTGTTGACATTATATACTCAGTGGTAATGTTTTTCACACTCAAATATGTAGTACACCCATCCTTAATGAATGATGTCTTCAACAAAGTTTCGTTTTATTAGTGTTGGTACACATACACATACGATACACATAATCTATACAATCATATGTGTAACACTTGGTCAGCACAAACATTTTTTATCTTAACCTACCAAACAATACTTAATGTTACACAATGCTCTAGATAAGAAAAAAGTTTTTAAAATGCACTGCCTAAACAATAATATCACTAACCAAATATCGCAATGTCTGCTGCCTCAAAATGAAGTACTTTGCAAAACCTACTGTCCTTGTTCTTAAACATTCATAGTTTTACTTATTTAAAGTTTGTACAAATAACACAAATACTATCTTAAAATATGAATTATGAAACATATTCAACATGAAAACCAGTGGAGTCAGAATATCCTAATCCGTAAGCCGCTTGAAATAAAGTCGTTATTAGGAACCAGTGTCCCTGGTTAAAAAAACCTTCCATTTGGAGAAGATTTATTTGAAACTTAATTCAAATGTTTTAAAACTGATGCCATTTGCAACTAATATTCTGAAGAAGTCGCATGGATTTGTGAAATATTAGTCATGTGTTGAGCCTAATAGAGTTTACCAAGAGCACACACTTTTAATACATAGATTTTTTTTTTAATTTTGCTAATGCATATTATACAAATTAAAATTGCAAATCCTGTTTTGGTTTTTTATGAATTTTTGGAAGATTTAACATTGTCTGAATTTAGCCTATGTTAAATCTTCAGAGTACTAATGGAAACAAATGGAAATAATTAGGAAAACCTACAGGCTTGCAAACATGTAGCTATAGCTAAAATTCCGTTGTTTTGAAAATAAAGTGATTTTGTTGACATAAAATTTCATTGAAAATACTTAAGGTATGTGAACAATTTCGTCATGATTTAATTTCGTCGATCTTTTACAACAACGAAATAAACGAAATTAAAACCGCATGGAAATACTCTGATTCTACAGTATATCGATGCACCTCTTCGTGTTTAGATTTGTATAAATCAAATCCTTTTAGAACTTATTAAAGTATATATTATATATATAAAAAAAGGTATCATTTTAATTTAGGAAATATTTTGTTATTTAAAAATAAATAAAGCATGAATTAAACTGAACTTATTTTTCTCATTGTACATATTGATATACAAGTACCAATTTGATAATGACGAACTTTTGACATAAATACGTACACACGAATACAAGGTGTGTAATCTACAATAAGAATAGATAGGATTAAAAGAAAAAACGTTTGCAGGCGGTGTTCCGTTGCATCTGGTACTTTTAGAAAAAAAAACTCTGAATTGATACTATATGTATATTGAACATATACACCTTCAACTTCTGTGATGTTAGATTAAATTCTGAAACAGTAGATTTATCCCGTACGTCTCATACACGAGTTCCAAAAGTTTGTGTTGATCATCTTGAAACGTGTGCACATATACTTCTTATATCGCATGCGGTGTATCAACATGGCGTACAAGTGACTAGTTTTTGTAAACTAGATCGTATTTGTTTAAGACAATCATTATAAATATCTCCTTCAAAAAGATTTGATTTGCCATGACATCTATATTACAACAGTATGACTTCATGTGAATAATAATATAAGCTCTCATGTCATGTTGAAGCACCATCAAACCAACCATACGTACATATACGGTTTCACATCCATATCCAACAATGATACTATTTTGCATACGAGGAGATCGTCAATATATGATTCAGCGCAGGGCTGTACATTGAGAGCATTTAGGTAGCAAACCATTGTAAAACATAGAACTTCAGAGATGTATGACATGTGCTATCATGAAATGTTTAAGGACATGGTTATAATGTCTTAGTGTTTATTCTGATGTCAAATAGATTTTTTTTTTTTTTTTATTTTTCGTGGCGTCCTTTAATATGCACCTTTGCATTTCATATTCCAAACTGGGCATTCTATTGATTCTTATTATGTGTTACCCGTTTATAATTATTGATATTGGGCACTTTTGATCAATCTTGGCTTGAAATATCGATTATTGGTGGTAATTAAATAATTTAAATTGTTTATGTCTGGTCTTGGGATTGACTACATTGATGATGTGAGGGATCAAAGTGATACTGCAACCATTGTTGCAACATTTAAATGGACATACATTTTATCATTATTTTACCAGATAATTAATAAAGTAATTTACAGGACAATTAAGGGCATGCATTGTCTTTTCTAGTTGTATTTTTGGGTTAAGCTTGACGTTAAATCCTACCTTAAACATTTTCGTTGCAGATATATACGCATATTGGTTCGAAAATACATGTGTGGATCGATCGTCTTAAATATGTAAATGTAAAAATATATCCAACGTTTAAAGACATTGAGCAGACGGAGGGCCTCTGTGGAACTCTTAATGATGATTGCACAGACGATTTTAAGAAAAACGATGGAACTTACCTTGATGACAAAAAAACACCCAAGAACTTTTGTGGAAAATATAGAAAAGACAGTCCCAACACATTTTCGAAATCATGGACGTAAGTTATTATTAATACTGGAATATGTCTGTCCGTCTGTGCTACAAGTATGTGTCCGTCCGTCTGCCTGCATGTTGACAAAATATCTTCCGGGTATGCAGCAGTATTTTTAAACGAAAACATGGACACTATCTAAAAGCAAGTTAACAGTTATATGCAAATGGTAGGGAAACGGGGGAAATATATTATTATTATTAAATTCAAATAGAAACATTACGAACATTACAATACTAAAATTAAAACCAAGTATCCGCAAAGGAGTAGCGATTCCTGCTACACATTTGTGACCGGTGCGATTATTCCATTTCAAATCGGTATATGTCAACGATGTCCATGGTAATGAAAAGATATGTTTCATCACAAAAATGTAGAAAAGTAGTATATACGAAAAAACAAGAGGATATCCAAAAGCCGTAACTTTGATTCTATAAATGTTATAATAAATATATATATATATGTGTGTTAATTTAAAACAAGTAGAATTCGGTCAAAGGGGGGGGGGGGGTCTCCTAGTCCCCCTATCTTTGCGGCTTTGCTGTCATTATAATGTGGGTGTGCTTCTAACGTTTTCTTACTATTGTTTGCCAGTGTCCATTGACTTACAGCCTTAGAATATCTTCTTGGTTTTTCGATTTACTATTTTAAGTATGATTGGTGTTGATTGTGAATACAGTTCTTTAATCATAAGCCTAACGTGTGTTTTAATCACTATTGTTTCTACTAAGCTTTTAGATTTTAGCCATACTTCTACTTTTCAAACGTGTGTTATACCTTCTGACAGGTAGACATTATCCGTTATATGCTTATTACATGTTTGTAACTTTATTCGAGGCATAACCTTAATCCACTAATACAGCTGCACAGTAAATTTTAACGTGTGTTTATCTAAAATCATAAATAGCTAGACCATTTTGATAGTGAATATGTGTTGTTTTATATTTCATTAACATTTAGATTTTAACATCCCTCTTTGCTTTATAGCTTTAATTTAACGAGGGATTGTCTTTTCTAAAATCGTTAATTCATTTTCTCTTGAGCGTTCATTGATGACAGTTGATTTCAGCAAAGCCTAGCATATGAGTATAACACTCTTTCATATACGTGTGTGTAAAATAGGGATATATTACAACCGAAGGGGTTACAAAGTGGTAAAAAACCCGAGGCTTGTCGAGGGTTTTACTTCAATTTGTAACCCCCGATGGTAGAATATCCCTATCTTTCACACAAGTGTATGAAAGAGTATTTTTCACCCGTAATATCTGAAATTCAGAAATGTACATTCGCCCCATGTTTATGCTGCATTGAATACGTCACAATTAAAAAGTGACCTAATTTGATTGGTTATTTCCCACATCACGTGGGTTTGTAAGATCCGTGATATTTGAGAAATAAGGTTCTCACACAGATAGTATTTGGTTTTGTTTATCTATTGGCGGCTTGATTTTGTTTGCACTTCTGTATAAATATGATACTTTAAATGCATAGCACTTGTCAATAGAATTATGAACACTTTTTTTCAATGATTTACTTTCAGGGTAGAAAATACCGGATCTATCAATATGATAGATAATTTCTCACCTAATGCATTTCCTTCGTCGTCAAAAGAGGGTTATTTCTGTGTATGTAGTCAACCAAATTCATCACGACGCCATCCCAATCCTCATGTGAATTGTTCTGCAAGTGCTGTTAATAAGTGTACAATTGATCCAAATGCAAGACCTAAAGTTGAATGCAGAGAGCGCAGCGAGTCTACAAAGAAGCGAGCAGTCACGCTTGAAGAGTTCCAACGACAACATCATAAAGCAAAGGTTAGATAACATCTCTAAATGACAAATGAATCATTGTAAGTTTTCATGTCATTTCAATGCGCATTTTACAAACAGTAAGAAACATTCACCTTATCAAGCAATTAACATTCGACAACAGACCCCCTCTCCTCCCCAATTTGATATGAATGACCACAAATCAACCCTCGTTAAATGCAAAACACCGTTAATATACGGAACAAATTGACTGTTATAATAAAGTTTTACACTTCCGCATGCTTTCCATGAACTTATTTTAAGTCCAGTTGGACGGGATGTCCAATGTGGACTTCTCTCATACATATCTCGTCTGTCGTCCGTCGTCGTCGTTATTTTTTTAATTTTCTGACATCATCTCAATAAGCATTAGACGATTTTTATCCAATACGTGCTTAGAAATATCATAAAGGTATCAATATTCAGAGTAGTTCGGCCCAAAGGGTCACCACTAGGGGGCCCAACAAGGGGGGATTTGACATATATAAGGGCTTTAGGGCATCGAAAAGCAAGTTTATCAATGTGTGAACATAGCTAAAAAATTGGTAACGCGTTTTTAGGTCAAAGTTAAAATCTATAGCATATATGGTAACTTTTCACATTTTATTCTTATTTTTCAAAAATACTTGGACCAATTTATTCAAACTTCTTTGAAAGCATCCATAGGGAAGGGTGATTTAGATGTGTTCAAATGATGGGGCTCGGGTTGTACCACTAACTGCAACGTTGGTGCCCAGATGAAAACATTTGACACCATTTCAAAATCTTCTTTGATATCTTAATCCTTTCATATGTAGTACGTCTTACCATGAAGAATGAAGAACAAAAATGACGTGACTATGGGATTAATAATAAATTACTCATTGTGGGGTCAAAGTTCAACATTATGTATAGAGCAAATGTGTTAACTTTTTCACATTTTCAATATTTTTGTCAAAAATTACCATTTCTATTTTTTTCGAAATGGAGAAGGCATTCTTAGGGGAAAGGAGTTCAGATTTGTTAATATTGGGGTTCGGTCCGCAGTAGGCACCATTCGGACCTAATTGGAAAAATTTGACAACATCTCAACAAAAAGTATAAACAAGAAAACCAAGAGCCTAATGTTTGCATTTGTAATACAAACCCAACCTCATGTTTCCTGTCCAGTCAAATGCATGATGTACGCACAAGATGCAGCCGGTACACTCACGATACACGTGCACGAAACAATGCACGATCTATGCACACGCACTACTACAATCGTGTATCGTGCGGTTAGCATACAACATCGTTTTACGGTTATTAATCGTACATTGTAACAGCTGGTAGCGTGTGATTAAACCGATCGCATCGTGCAACCGAGAGACCTTTAAATTTACGTTTATTTTGAGACAGCTTCATGTATTTAAACTTCTGGTAACGTTCGCTGCTGTAAACGATTGGATCGTGTTATTAAATACCTTTAAGTTAACGTTTATATTTTGCGTTGGCTCTGTAGCTTTGATTTATCAATGTCTTATCTATTCTAAACTAATTACATATGGGGATCGGGACGGGGGTGTCTTACACAGAGTATTGACTTGTTCCTCTTATAAATATCATATTTATTTGAGGTTTGTTTCAGATTGTGTCTCTGTATTTTTATACTGAGTCAACTTCATATTTTTTAAATCTCTTATTCAACTGCGTTTGATTAGTTCTCATATATTCTATTTTTATAACAAGAAAATCGAGACAGTGATATATGTATTATACTGAACATCATTAAGATTACTTACTTCAAAAATTAAATATGTTTTCAAATACACAATAAATCTTCTAATTAATATTATTTCTAAGTCAACAGAAATAAATGAAACAAAACAGGTATCACACAACATATTCACGTATTTGGTTCAAAAGCTCGGGGTCGAAGACAAGTCTACGGAAATTCCTAAGGGAGCACACATTAAATATACGTGCGCGTGACACACATTTGCATAATCCGGATCTATTGTGCGCTGTCGTTATGTTAAGTACAGTCAAGATGGATTCCGAATTTAACTTCCACTTCCTGTTAATGACTGTTCCCTGGTCATTGAAGGTCGTTGTTTACGCCGCCATTTTAACTTATAAACGCACGATTGACAGACGCATTTTGTATACTGTTCTTCACTGAATTAAAACATAGACACGCAGTGGAAAACCCCAAATATATTTCACCAAGCAGAAAATTTGCAACATTTTAAAGTATGTATGAACTCGGTATTGCATGCATTCATTTTTGAAGCGCCTTTTTTAGAGCCGAAGAAGCTGAAAGAAAACATAGTTACAATTAAAAAGACACTGAAAACAGTCAAAAGTATATCTACGAAATGAGCTAACTCGGTAAAAAGTGCCACTTAAGCTTATCCCCACAACAGATTTGATTACATTTTTTACATTTTTTCTTGATAATCTCCTGTACATCACTATATTCATTTTAAGAAATCGAGGCGATAATTCGTTTGTTATTTATATTTAAAAATATTGAAACTACACGTACTCCTCTCAGGTAAATCACGAGTCGTTATTTAGCACAATATGTGCCTACTAAAAATCTTTGCATAATTTCATTCTCGGCAAAGGAGATGTAAAATTTCACAAATTGTATTTGATATAAATATCCAGACATAAATATGTTAATTATTAGAAAATCGAGGCGGTTGCTCATAATTATATATAAGAATGATAATGACATGTTCATACATGTATTCGTGTTTAAAACGAACGTAAAAGGAAGTATACAATACTTCATTAATTTTAGTGTAGTTTTCAATAACATTGTGGTTAAGACTGTTGGATCTACAGAACACGTTGAAATTACATACAATATCGTCTTGGTTTTTCGATTTACTATATTTTGTTTTATACAACTACAGCCAATACTTCAAACATTGAATAAAATCATATCAAATGCATTACATTTTAATCTTATAATAATTATGTCTAAAACCAAAACAGATTTATTGAATTTCATAAAACATCCTATACATGTTAAATGTAAAGAGTACATACAATATTTGTCTTTGAAATATATAGGGTTCTTTAAGGAGCAAATTGCAATATAAATCCCACAATAGAAAGAACATACCAATTGTGTGAATATAATCATATGCAAAACGAATTTAAAAGTAAATATACAATACTTCATGATTTCAGGGGTCAGGTTCAATACCATTAGTTTTGAGACCGTAGGTTCTACCAAAGGCTCTCTCAAATGGAAATATCATGACTCGTTTCATAAATCTTATATGAAATGGATACACCTAACATATTCTCTTTAGCATATGACTTAAAAAAGTGTTTTTTTATGATTTCTGTTGTTCTGTTGACCCAAGCTATTCTTCATGTTTTATTGCAAAATTGCTTTAAATTGTGTAACAAACTAGAACTGAAATGATTTAACCGTAACAATGAAATGTGACGTCTTACCACTGTTGCTGACCTCATAATCAAATTCAAGCCAATCCGAACACAGAGAGTGTGTGTCAGGCTGCCAATCAAAAATGCTTGAAGTGTTTTGTAACGCTGTGCATACTATATTGTTATGTAATGGTTGTATGCAATTGCATAACACTAATATCATATACAAAATATATTAGATATCTTATATAATATAGAATGCATCTTATATAATGTATAAACTATTTAATCACGATTGAAATATGTCTTATATCGTATATGGGATAGCATGCATAGTATTATCACGTATGTTGGAATAACGAGGTCGGTGATATGACGCAGTCATTTTCTTTGCTAATTCAGTTTAAGTGAGCTCTTTGATAATGTGCATTATATGTTATAATATTTCAAAGATTAAACAATGTGTTGGTTCCGCAAATTGTAGTACCTTTCACGTTTATTGTTACTTTTTCGCTCGACAAGAGAATCTCAAATTATATGTCGCGACACTTAATAATAAAAGTATTACACCCGGGTTTAAGATTTCGTTAATGTCTTTGTGTTTAATGTGTGTATTGACTTTTTGATTGTTCTTTTTTCTGTACATGTTTAATAGTCTTTTACAATATTACATGCGTTTCTTATATTTTTACAATCAGAAATCTACAAACGAAGTCTTTTTGAATGAAACGGGCGCTTACATGTACTGTGAAGAAGCTTTTGGTAAATTGGAGTCTTGCAAACTATGCGACAGTCTGTTCAACAGTACTTCTGACATCGAAATGTGTGCATTAGATATAATGGTAACCATTCAATAAAACACTTTTATATATAACGACATTTGCAACACATTGCATAGCTGGTTGTTTTTTATTTATTTTTCGCAAATGTTTTTTTATTCGAGGGGTGAAGTTGTTGAAAACAATTAAAACGGTTTTAATCATTATTATACATGTGTAAGCTACATATCAAATGACAATGAAATTAATCGAAATTATAAAAACAATACATTCTATTTATATTTAAATATATCCCAAACTTGATATAATATTTATATCAAAAACATCAAATCTTATGATCTACATGCCTACAAAACAACAAAGAAAACAACAACCAAAAAATACAAATTAGATTCGAGCTGCGTATTACTTAAACGTTTTCCTTCTCTGAAAAATAGAAAATTATTAGTTATTCTATTAATGAATTTCCATCCTTCAATGTTTACTGTAGATTCATCTTTTAACTTTGAATATGACCTCATGATCCAATAGGGTCACTAATTGGCACGTGCATACTTGTAATTATCACGGTCTGCCATATAAGTAAACACATTGTGGGAAACAAGGTTTATGACAGCCTGTTTGAACTTGACATCAATGCTTTTATTTAAACAGAAAATAGAAAAAAATGGAAAATTGAAAGAATAAAATTGTCCCTAGAAAGTACAGCTTGCAAGAGTTTAAAAGTTTCATAAAAAATGAAGGTTTACAATTGGTTGTTAACCGTTTCATAGGAACATGTTTCAACATTTGCTTTCACGTTGATAACTTGTAACGCTTAATGACGGGTGAATTGTAGCTTACCTTTTGCCCATGAGTGAGTTTTTTTTTTTAAATTAGTTCACTGTTATGACGTCGATTTAGAGGTTTATCTCAGCTGCAAGTTCATTTTGGCGAATAATTCTTGTTGTGGCTGTTGTTTGGTTGTTAATATCTTTTGTTGTATTGTTCAAAACCGTTGTTCATAAATATTTTATTTTTTGGCAAATATAACTTGCAAAAATACCTCATTTATTATGTTCATGATTATTCTGCAACATATACTTACCTATCCTAGCAAGTTTGTAGAAAATGTTATATCTTTCAAGGGGGAGTTTAGGTGAAAAAGATTGTAACGATCTAACGGACAGGCATCGCTATATACTGCATCACTGTTAAAATACTCTTTTTTCGAGAGGCGTGACAAACATCAATGTTTTTTTTATTAATATAATGTTTAACTAATACTTTTCTTGTTTATTTTTAACAGATGACAAACACAACACAATTTTTAGAAACAGCAATTGAAAGTTTTAAAAGTTTGTGTTCCGTAGCCCTAGACAGAAATGCAGAATATGACGAAATTGGAACATCGGGAAATATGTCCATATCTGCACAGATCAAGGCAGCCCTCTGTCCAAATGAATGTTCCAGTCGTGGAACATGTATTAATGGTAAAGTTTAATAATTAATAAGTGTGGACAACTTTTCATTGTTTTTTCTGACACAAATACTGTAGTTCATTAGCTGAATGCAGACGAGTTGGCGTTGCCACTTTCCTACCAGTGTTCATGTCCGACTCTGAATGTCAATTAAACGTTTCGGAGTATACATGTGAAGTGTTAATGCTCGTAGTGATACATGTATCACAGTATACAGATCACAGGCGTGAAACGTTTTCCTGACTATCTACTCTAAGACAGGAAATACTATGCTATAACTTCACACGTGTTTTATTTTTAACTTCTACTTATTATAAAATATTTTCGAGAACATGTCAAGAACCGTTGATCAGATTGCACGACATTTGATGTTCATGTTCCTTGTTTGGTCGCCCTTCAGATAAATGGCTTTCCTAATTTCTGATTGGCTGCGACTTGCTTTACTTTTTGTGAAATTAAAAATTGTTGGTCAGATATTCACATATTTCAGATCTTTCTTTGCTTAACTTATTTTAAGATTTGTGTCTGACAATAATGATCTGCATCCTATATGGCCACCATTACTTCTTTTTCATGAACCATAGGATCTATGTTTGTAGTCATGTACTCTGATTTAATGAGTTAGACTTTTGTTTTATTTCTACTCATGATTAGCTGATCAGTGTCACGAAACTTTTGTGAATTTAATTCCATATACATAATAACGTCACATTTGCTGAGGAGAACTGGGTTGTACGTAACACATGTCCATAAGAAGATGCCAAACATTTCCTGCTTTGGATACGCACACTATTTAAATTGTGACAAGAACATTTTGTATAACTGTTTGGGTATTGTACATCATAATCGTGAATCGTGAATCCCCTTTGGATCTGTAGCTTTGATTTACCGTAGTCTTGTCTTTTCAAAGTCCATTTTTGTCTATAGCATTCATTCATGACTGCTGCGTTGAAGCAAGATCTAGGGTTCGGGACGGGGGTTGTCTCAAACAGAATATTGGCTCTTTCCTTTTATAAATATCATATTTATCGGAGACATGTTTCAGATCGCATTTTTGTATTTTTGACAGATATCCATTGCCAATTACAAAACAATTTAGTTAAGATGTTTACTCTTGGATTTGGAGCTAATATACACATTGTACTTACCTTTTTAGTTTTATAAATAGTCGTCAATACATAGAGGATCTCTAATGAGTTTCCATTTCATATGAGATTTATGAAACGAGTCATGGATTTTTAAAATGAAAATTCAAGACGTGTTTCATTGTATTAATTGTATATGCAATGGAAACAAAGTTTAGATTATTTTTATTATATTACTGAAAATTAAAGCGCTCTTGTTGATTTTATCGTAAAAATGCTTTAAAATTGTGCAAATTAGCAATGAAATGCCTTCACGTAACAATGAATTAAAACGTCATATCATTGTGACGCAACGTCATAAACAAGTCAAATCCAATCAGAAGAAATCGGTGTGTGCTATGAAGCCAATCAAAACAGTTTTAGGTTATAATGTAACGTTTTACATATCATGTAATTATGTTATGGATGTATGCAATTGGATAACACTATACTCATATGATACATATATGATTTCTAGTTTCAATACACTTTTGAATTGTTATTTAAAGTATCCAGGTGGGCGTTAAAGCCCAAATTGCCTTTTTTGCATTAGCTTTTATCGGGTATATATTGTATCAACTACACGTTTAGGCGTGATATTAAATGCTCTTATGTTGTATGTACTGTCCAATCTAGGTGCATGTGTATGTAACACAAATTATGCCTCACTCGATTGTTCTTCTGACATCCGGATACCACCCGAAATTACTGGTCTCTACGATGGAGATGGGTGCGATAAGAGACATTCGTCTTCGTGTAATGAGGCTGTTTTAAAAGTAAACGATATAAGAGACGATAATGGAGCAAAGTGTAAAACTACAAAGTTTGAGGTAATATTACTTTCGTATTTCTCAACCATTCTTGTTATTTAAAAAAATGATATTATTTTGAAGCAAGTTTTTTCTTATTGTTTGCCAATGTCAATGGACTTACGGCTATAGAATATCGCCTTGGTTTTTCAATTAACTTTTTTAAGCCAGTCATAAAAAAACAATTTGAGCGGATTTATAAGAACAAAAGACATTAACACAGCCAAAAAAGTCGCATCAAACAATTGAGCATCCAGAATTTTTTTTAAAAACTTCACGTCACAACCATCCCCGAGACTAGCTATATTTACGGACCGATGTCAGGTCGGTCAGTCAGTGCGGAACGGAATATGTAATTGAACCGGTTCATGAGGCCTCAACCATGAAAAAAAAGAATCAACATACATATAACAATATAATGATTACTATTCATGGATGAACCACCCTATTCAGGCATTCATGGGGAATACAAATGATAAGAATCACGGACTAGGAAGTTAGAATAGCGCCTTCAACAATCTAAGATTATAACGCAAATGTATACTACAATTCGGCAGGAAAAACAATATTCAAAAATGGAAGCGAAAACAATATTTTTAGTAAATGTTTATCTTTAAGAGGAAATCACATTACTTTGCGTGAAAGACCCTTGTCCCGCATCCCATGTATAGAAATGTATAAATAAAAAAAAACAATAAGATCAACACAAAGATGATTGAGAAACAATAAATTCATCAACAAGTTACCACCAGCACTAACTTGCCAACTGGGACGTGCATTTCATAATAACAAATGTACGTCATGCCAAGTAAGTAAAACAGATAACCACTTCAAAGCCAAGCTTGCATATATATTTTAATCAAGCGTTAAACTGCTTTCAGTTAGCATTCATAATATATAGAATAACAGAATAAAGTTATCGCTTCATGTTAAACTTGACATTTTCAAATTTGCATTCATATCTCACATGAATGCCAATTTAAAGCAGTCCAATACTTATATTAACAATGTGCCATCCCAATGTAGCTTTCATGCTGAGGATCCTTTTGTAAAATAATTAAAACAACGGTTATCTCCCCTTATATCATGCCAAAGTCAACAATGGGTATATGCAAACGGTAAAACAATGGAAACCTCTTCGAAATATGTACATAATTTTAATATTTAGAGAAAGCTTGAATCGTGAACACATATGTGATTATTTTAAATTTTACTTTCTCCATGCACTTACTTTGTATTGAGAAATAAGCTATAAGATTTATGAGAAACTAAATTATAAGCATAAGAAACTAAATGATAAGCAGCGGGTGGGGGCATTCATATGCGACATGAATGCCATCTGTACCGGTTTGGATACATAGTGGCATTAAAATGCGATGGTTAATATACAATATATTTAAAAATGAACAAAAACAGCAAGCTAACAATGGGTTCGAGAAGGGGACGGAGCATATTACAGAACCCAAGTCCAATATTATTATCGTTTCGACCAATTTAGGTCCATCTAGTCCTCATCAGAACAGATAACGCTACAATCAAAAGTTTCTAGCAACCACTTCTATAAAGAGACCATCTGCACATCAATACCACTAAAATCAAGTCCCTTGAAGTCTAATAACACTGAGTTTGTCGTGTTTATAAAGAGCATCTCCACAAAAAGACAACTTTTTTCTACTATCGTGGGTGGTCTTTATAGACAGGTTTGAGTGTACATGATATAACTAAGAAACATACATCGGACGTTCTAAACGTTTTTAAATAAGTTAAGTATGTTATATGTTTTCTGTTTCAAATATAATTCTATAGATCTTAACAAACGGGGAAAAGAAAGAGTATACTACTGTGATAGTACCAGCAACGGTTGAAACTCTGGATAGTGTCATCTGTCCCCTGTCCACTATACAAAAAAGGGCCATCAGCAATAGCAAAGGAGATGTTTTTGTGACTGG
>JAUMGZ010073123.1:0-18349 GCA_032359645.1 Pododesmus macrochisma | reverse complement strand
TTAAGGGCTTATTGTCCGATCAACAGCTAAGGTCATTTACGGACGTGCCAGTGTTACTGGTGGAGGAAACCGGAGTAAACCACCGACCTACGGCAAGTAGCTGGCAACTTTCTCACACTAGGCCGCCCCGGACGGGAATCGAACTAGGAGGTGACAGGCTCTTATGATTATATCCACGGAGAAGTAGGATATGGTTTTAATCAGATTGATCATTGTTGAATAGAATGTGAGAACGTCCTTGAACTTATCTCGATTTTTGCAACATAATCAACGAGATATGAATATTAAATATAATAATTCATTGACACTCATGGGTAACTACGGTAACATTATATTTGTAATTCCAGATTACTTATAACACATCCTTGACATCTTTTGTACTTTTAAAGTAAGACTTTAATATTCAAGTTTGTAGTAAATTTATATAATTTTCTTGTCGTGCGTAATTCTAAAAAAATGTGAAAGAACAAAGCATGTTGTATACATTGTCACGTTACGCTACATGGAATTGCGATAAACAAAAGATGAAGTGGATGAAAAAAACCCTCTCGAACAAGAAATTCAAAAATCAAGCAGAACATTGCATGCATTAAAAAAGAAAAAAAGGTAATTACCAAAATAAACCTTCACCTTCCTGTGAGTTAGAATTACTCACTCTCTAAAACGTGCTCCATTATAATATGGAGACAAAAACCTTAATTATCTTTCAAAACTATGATTGATGTAGTTTGCCACTGTACCTGCTATTTTGATTATGCCATCTCTGTCTACATATTGTCTAGCATCAATCTCTACACAATATACACACACTAAAGCATTACAAACGGTGCACTTTATACGTGTATGAATAAATACATCGTGAATTTTATGTTGAATGAAGTTGTAAATACACTTTATAGAAAACTATAAGTCTGGAAAAGAACATCAAAGATTCGGAACTTATTTCTGAGACAGATAAAATGTTTGCTAACACAGATAAGTAAAGTATATCAACAAAAGACATGAAAGATACATCAGGCTTGAAATATAGATTCAGCAAATTCACGAGTTGAGCGTTCAGCAAAACCAAGAGGCGAGCGGTGCCATCTGTTTACGGACATTTGGTCGTGTTTTGACGTACATCAAAGTGCAGTTTTTATTAAATAAAGTTAAATTTCCGAACACAGTTTTAGTATGGTGCATAGTGTTTGTAGTTATTGCTAAGCAAACATTCTTTGATCGTTTACAGTATATATAAACACTGGATTATTTACAGCATCTAACAGTACACTCTGCGCTGTATCTGTTCTAACCAGCTTTTGCGTCATCTTCATTATAACGTTTTTATCAACCCGTGTTTTTGTAACAACAAGTAAATAAAAACAAGATTATTTGACGTTAAAAGTGCTGTTTTATCAATGTAGCAGATACATAAACACTTACAGGATCATTGTTTGTTATTTTAGATGATTGTGTCTTCAAGAACAATGATACTGTTACTTTAAAGTAAGTTACAAATGCCATTCATAGATGTCTAAGATAGTTTATTTTGGGCTGAACACCTGTTTTAATTAGAGATATTGGTTAAAGCTGCTTCAGTTTTCGTTTTTAGGTTAAAAAATGAAACTCATTAACAACATAAAACCGTTGTAATATGTATTCATCTCCCGGAGAGTGTTGACAAATAGTTTTGCTTTGAGTGGTTTAGTGCCTCCTTCATATACAGCGGTAATTTTGTGTGTAAAGTATTAAACATTATCCATGTGTTTAATCTTGATAGTCTCTCTAGCATATTCCGACCTGCATTTCTGCACATTCTGATTGATTTTGCACCGAATGTCCCAAAAACATTATCTAGGAAGTCTAAATATACGTACGCCAATAAGTGCACTTGTGTTTTAACGTTTGATGTTATTTCAAATATTTAGTTACTTATCTAGCCATCTATTATACACATATTTAATGTCTTCCCATGGTATAGTGAAAGATATTTAACCCGAGGTACTGGTATTTGACTATGTGTTATATTGAACGACGTCGTCAAATGTATGTTTTATTACAAACTCGTGAAAAATATCAAGGACTCTTTTAATTAACGTTAAACTTCATTGGATCCTAATCTCATACGAAAACTAGATTGGCTGCTGTGAACAAGTCATTGTTTACAATGTTAAGTTGTCTACTTTTTCTATTTAGAGGCGGTATCGCTTCGGAGTCACTGTCCTTTTAATGCAGAGTTCTGGTTCTTGACCACGATATAATATTTTTGCAATCGTTTGACTGTTGCAGCAGTTCTTCGAGTTCAGTTAAACTTTTGCCGACAAATGCCAAATAAGATTCGAAAATGCACACCTTTCTGTGTGTTTGTACGTTTACATTCCTCTAAAAGTTATTCTAAATCATCCTCGGCAGCGAACGAAATTTTTCTGCTATGTTGACAATCGGACAACATTTATCTGAACAACAAAGCAGTCAGCGTTAACGCTTGAAATCAATGATTGTAACGCAACGATCACGTGATCGTGCATATATTGGTCATGTGACTGTGCAAAACAAACGTTATATTTCATGTATACGTGCAATATAGCTTTTACAGTGCAATGTACCGATTTCTAAAGCAGAAAATAGCTGATTTCAGTATATATATAATAAAAGCAGTGCATGGTGGAATGAGTTCATGTATGCCGTAGGTTCATTAACCTTCATTTAGTGGTAACGTAATCGTGGAATGGTCTATCCGTTTGTAAAATTAATATCGTTAATTAAGATTATAACATATGTTTTCGGTGCGAAATAAGAGCTAATAAAAAAATATCCAATATATCAAATGAAAAGAGATCAAAAACTTCGTGTTGAGGGATATATAGTGATGTCTTCGTGCAATTTGTTTTACTTTAGTTAAACATCTATCAAACACATTGCAGTTTGAATTTTTGCATGTGATATATTCCTACTCCAAACATGATGTATTATGTACGGTAGTTATGTGGACAATATAACGTTGGTTGTTTCTGTTTAATGTGGAATTTTACACAGGTTTAATATACATGGAGTTGTTGTCATCTGAGAACGTCATCAGCTAAAATAAACTCACGTTGGTATTATGCCATAACGCTTTGACGTATACTATATTTGGTTAAATTATTATGATAATAAAGAAATAAGTCACTATACTTTGTTTTTTCTGTGCGACAACAAGGCGAATAAGGAACGTTTGACTTAAAATTCAAAGTCAAGGACGACACCTGCTGACTGTGAGGCGAAAACAGACGAGTCCCTAACTGTCAGGGATGAGAATATGCTGTTTGCTAGGCTCGAACAGACAAGAAATTGACGTGTTGACTGTGAGGGCCAAAAAGTAGCAATTATTATATGACTGCCAGTGAGGCTAGATCTAGATTGGACGAAAGATGTCACGTGCCGAGTCAATATAGTGTGACATCGACCTGTCGCGCTTCTTTGCGCGGTCAATATCACTTCCCTGATGTCATTCACCTGATCGCATTTTTCTTCTTCCCATGATATCCTAGTTACGGCCAATTTTAGTTAATTTAATCTGTTTTGTCATTCCCTAAACTCTATTTACACGTCTTCTGTAATAATTTTTGTTCACATTCCTTACTTTAAACTGCAACTAAACATAAAGGTTTCATATAAACGCGAAAACGCAAAATCGCGACAACAGGACAGCGATAATGCAACAATACGATGGTGATAAAGCGACAATGTGATGGCGATAATGCTAAATTGATGTCGTGTTATCGCCATCGTATTGTCGCGCTTTCGCCATTGCATTGTCGCATTTTCGCCATTGCATTTTCGCAATCGTATTGTCGCCTTTTTGCTATGCCAGTTTACTATGCATGCCTGCAAGTCGACAAAACGAAAACGTGCATGGCCCTAACCGGATTCCTAACATAGCGCATAATGTCACACCACATCAAAACAATTTCTGTTGTGACGTATCAATCATGTGAATTCTGCGTGTATTCAATGAAAACTTGTACATTCATATGCATTCCGTTTGTAAGAACTTACATGATAACAACAGTACTGCATGCATATTGACTGAACGAAATTGCACTCGTGTACATGTATGTTTTAGAAGACATATTGGAGACGATTTTAAGTTTTCGTGTTGCAGTCATCTCCTCGTCTCGTACACTCATAATCGACTTAGTTAGAAAAACGGGGGTCGCACTACTTACTTTTATATATCTTTAAATAAGATATATATCTGCTCACTACATGGAGATGATCCGATCAAAATAAAAAATGCATTGTGTGTATGTGTGTGTGCGTGCGTGCGTGCGTGCGTTCGTGCATGCGTGTATGTGTGTAAAACCAAGCATGTAATACGGAATCAGTGTCGTATTCCGCTAAAAAGTGCTGTAATAAACTATCCATTCAATATACGATGCCTTAGTAGCGTTGTCTTATATTTACGAGATGTTCAACATGGAACTAATTTTACAGAGTATATTACACCATATTGGTATTGGCAGACATAGTTTTAACACTTAATTAGTCTACACTTAATTATACGGCTAATTAGAAGGCAGTTATACATAAAACACCAGTTATTGGCTGCAAGTGGTAATTACTACGTGGTTTCAGCGGTTTCCAGAAAATGTTCAGCATTCTAGCAAGTAAAAATGTCAGCTTAAATAAAAAAAATTATGATTAAAATGTAAAGTTGAAACACTAATATTTTATCCATGTGTTAGTCATTGGTAATTTAAAGTACAGAAGTCTGACTTTGGAGACGTTTTATTGGTTAGTTATTGCACATATTATGTGCATCTCATGGATCTAATCATGTTTTGGCACACGCTTTTAAATTCGATAGTTAATGCATGTATCACGTGTGTTTCATTTACTCTTTATGCGAGCTTTTAATTTAACACGAATTTTATTTAACTGTTTGGAATAAAAGACATTGATTTAGCCCTAGTATACAGTGGATAAAGTATATACATACTGCTACACAATTGTGTATACATAAGATCCTTAGCGTGACTCTCAAGACTCATCTTTGCGTGTTTCAAAAAGGTTTGTCCGCGCCGATTTGGTTCGAAAAATGATTTTATTGGGCAGATAATTGGTGTAGGTGTCTGTTAGATGGTATATTGGTGTAGATGTCTGTTAGATGGTATATTGGTGTAGGTGTCTGTTAGATGGTATATTGGTGTAGGGGTTTGTTAGATGGTATATTTACGAATGCTCTTCAGATGATTGGTTAAGGGGTCTGTTAGATGGTATATTTACGAATGCTCTTCAGATAATTGGTTTAGGTGTCTGTTAGATGGTATATTTACGAATGCTCTTCAGATAATTGGTTTAGATGTCTGTTAGATGGTATATTTACGAATGCTCTTCAGATGATTGGTGTAGGTGTCTGTTAGATGGTATATTTACGAATGCTCTTCAGACAATTGTTTTAAGGGTCTGTTAGATGGTATATGTACGAATGCTCTTCAGAAAATTGTTTTAGGTGTCTGTTAAATGGTATATTTACGAATGCTCTTTCTGTTTGTTTTTAATCCCAACCATTTTAACAAATGTTTTACATTATGAATTTGCAACTTGTCATTTAAAATTCAATTATAACTATCTAATTCAAATTGTAAGTTGCAAATTCATAATGTAACAATTGTTCGACATCACAGCCAAGTAGTAAACGAAAGTTAACTAAGATAAAAGCAAGAAAAATGCTTCTCTTGTAAATGACAAGGGGATATCCATATGATGTTAGTATATGAAAGGAATCAATAAAAAACTCAAGTTCCAATTTAAATTCGATTAGGAGAAACTTGGGTCTAATTTATTACTAGTACGTAAACGACAAGAGGTTTAAGAAACTTAACAGAAAATAAGTGAAGCATCCATTATGTTGAAAATTGTTTGTAGAATCAAAAACAAACATACATTTGTTGTTTGGATACTTCTGCACGTCTTCAATTTACAAACATTTTTACTGGGAAAAGTACAAACGAGATGCTTTACTAGTACAACTGCACTGTATTGAGCCAATTTACTATATATTTAAACACGGAACATATGTGGTGTTCAACACAACTTATCTCACACAGATCTGTGGAAGATTTGATAAGGTCAAACTCACTTAAGTACATAAATAACACGTGGATAATTATTGTTTGAAATGGACTCCTTGGAAATAGGTCACCAATCTTAAATTACATACAACTCTGTCCTCAGCTATTTATTGAATCAGACAACGTGTGCTTGTACCCTAGTATTACAGATTTCGTCAGAAGTACAAATTAACAATACCCCAATGTTTCTAATTTTTTCTATACCAAAAAAATTAAATCAATCAATCGGCGAGGGCTTAGTGAGCCACTGCTTGGCAGATTTACTGGTATATTTTAACTCGTTTAAAGGTTTTTTATTCGAAATGAGATAAATCAACTTTACCCAGTGTACATTTACGTCACAAAATTGACAATGTGGTAATTTGGACCTAAAAAAATCCTGACATGTCCCCATTCAGATATTGAATATAGGATAAGTACATAGATACCATGGAACACAGTGTGTCCTTTTACAAACTCGCACATCATTACTATAATATTGTTACAAAGGAAATCAGCAAGCAAATCACCTGTGAAAGCGAGACCTGCGAGAAAAATGGTACTTTCAGTTTATACATTTTACACCAAGAATTAAGTATTCTTAGTTTCCTCGAAATTATCAGTGGCGCTTTAAAGCTAAATTTTGTGATACTTTCGTTCAACACGGATCGTATACTCTAACTTTTAACAGGAACATAAAGAGGTTTGTAAAATCTTCAAACTTCATATGAATAGCTAGCACCTACATATCAAATTAAGATGATAGCGTTTGGAAATTTAACTGCAAACAATTTTAACCGAGTTCCTGGTTTGTCTTGTTCATATTACTGCATCTGATTTAGCTCCAGTTTGTAATGGTCGTAACTAGGGTATAACAGCCGAGTCAATGTTTGAGGCCGCCTTAAGACCCAGAGGGTCCAACTCCTGGGTGTTGGTGTTTTAAAAATTGTAAGTTTATTCATGTGTCAAAGTTACTCTCTACGGTCAATATCAAACCCCAATACGTAGTAACCTTCCGCGTATATGGAGAACAAACTTTGTACAAGGCATTTACCTGTGTTGAAAAGTGACATCAAGCAGAGAAGGTACAGTATAGATATTTGTTCAAATGGTTGAGCTCGGACCCATACGGGAACTATTAAGGAAAACATTTGATAAAAAACATAAACAAAGTTAATTTTCTAATGAATTAATTAAATTTATACAAAGTCATATTATAGTGCTATTTCAATCAGAAGGAGTTAAGGCCAACGAACCTCTTGTTTAAAGGTGTCCTTATAATCTCATTTTAGGAACAATCAAATTTTAGTTACATTAACTCATATTGAATTTTGCCAAACTAATAGCATTTTTATAACAAGGCTAAGTAAGCTGGATAGAATGTTTTGCCTGGGACGTCCTTTGAACAATGTTAATTTCACAAAGTGATGTATTATGACAAAGGAACGTTTTAAGATGAAACGAAAGATATTTTTCAATCATAACAATGTCTGACCTTGCTACCCTTGAGATATTTTAGGTTACAATGTCAAGGCCAAAACAGATATGGAAGTATGACCTGCATATATGCTATGTCTGGGGGTAATTAACAACATGATCTACAACTTACATAATCAGGAAGAATATTTCTAGTGAGATAATGACAGACTTCATCTATCAACTGATCTATATGCTGTGAACATTTCAAATATATTAAAAAGTGGCGTTAGAATGAAACAGAAACACACCGAACATCGATCAAGGGTATCAATGTTGATTATAACTTCTAACATGAACTAAGGATATCTCGTGTACATCATTATAAAGATGAAACTTCTCGTCGGTGTAATTATTACATGCTGCTAATTGTTTCTTTGAATCGTGTGGCTTACAATTGATGGCATTACGTTGCTGTGGCGATTGGTTCTAACGCTTGTATATTTTAGTGAGTTAAACTTAGGTCATGTTTATGGAGCGTAGATTTGAGAACTATATAAGAATGATATATTATAGACAGCAGTACTGATGATCATTGTAGGCAACGTACAACAAAACACAACTATGATATATTATAGACAGCAGTACTGATGATCATTATAGACAATGTACAACAAATCACAACTATGATATATTATAGACAGCAGTACTGATGATCATTATAGACAACGTACAACAAAACACAACTATGATATATTATAGACAGCAGTACTGATGATCATTATAGACAACGTACAACAAATCACAACTATGATATATTATAGACAGCAGTACTGATGATCATTTTGTCTGAAGGGTTTGACTTCAATATATAATTGGCACTATGAACATTCGCATGTTTGTATTTGTTACACCGATTGTTGTTCGGCATATACATTGCGATCATTCTTTGTAACAATACGCAATAACTATGCAATGATTTGCAGTACATATGTTACTATAAGTTCAATATGTCACGGATGTGTAGGAAAGTATAGCGGCATTATTACAGAAACATTCTTTCTCGACTACAGTGAAATCTGAAATCTAGTAATACTGTCTCCTATGTTTTGTTTTCCAACTACGCATAATGATATATAATAATTTTTACTTGTACGTGTCCGATACGGATATGTTTCATAAATAAGTAATCATCCAGTATTGAGCTTACAGCGTCAACATCCGTCTGTAAATAAAATGACATCCGATTGTGATTAAGGAAAACGTCACGAGAATGTACTTATTTACAAGATAAGTCAAGCTTACACGGAAATCCGAGATTTCGTAGCGATTTAATTGAAAGTAATATATGGTTACGGAACGGGCGTATTAATTTCCAATGAACAAAATGAAATCATAAATGATGTCGTTAACCTGAAGCTAAACGTCTCCTATTCTGTATAGTTATTCTCTGATCATTATGACAAATGTCTGTATGCTACTAATGTATTGAAAACGTGTACATAAAACCATATTGCACTAGTACCATTATGCAACAGGACAATGCGTATCAAATATTTGATAAACTCAGAGGTTAGGAAGAATTACAAATCAGAATAGAAAGTATGAAAAATGACATGAAAAATTTACTTGTACTGGATAATATTGTCCTTCGTCGATGTTTGCACACTGTTGGTTTATCGGTGCAAACACCTCCATGACCTTGATTTTGTTTTGTCACTGACTGAATATTAAACAATTATTGACATCATGGATGTTATTTATCCTCGAGCTCATAATTGATAGGAAATAGCAATTAAAGATATAACTGACAATTCTTCTTCGTCATACTTGGACCTTCTAGAAATTGACATGAATATAAATGCTTTTTTCTCATAACCTTTTACCTTGTGTCAATAATGGAACAAGTTTAATTTGCTTCAAAAATATATAACGCGTGCTGTGAAATGCATGCCGTAGGATATAAACAATATCAGTTCACATTATTGATTGATTCTAACATATTATACATAATTTCGTCTAACCTTGTTTGTAGAAGTTTCTAAATAGTTTCTTTTAATTGATTTGTTTTCAGATATATGCTTGTATTTTTCTTTCTCATTTTCAGATGTATTTTTGCGTGTCGGTGTTGCTCTCCTATAGACGAGTTGATTTGCTTATGCTGATGTTTGATAATTGTGTATCAGATACTTTCTCAGATCACATAGAAATGACCTTGTAGTTAATGCCAGTCTACGATTATGATCGTTTTATGTTTTATAATTGTACATTGTGCCATATCACAGTTGTACGATGGCCCAATTAGTTAACTTTAACTTCACTTTAATTTCGTGACTTCGGAATTTTTATGGTTTTGAATTCTGCACTTTGGGGTATCTAAAGCATGCGCTTTCGGCGTTCACTCGATAAAGCAACAGCAGAGTCGATTAGCTGAATGAATAGATTATCAAAAGAGCCGAGTAGATGTATTATTCTCTCTTATCTTAGCAAACGATTTAAATAGAATCACTTTTATGCACTTAGCTGCACTAGTCTGACAGTTCGCTAAAGGTCAAGATTTAAAAAAAAAAAAAGTCTAACTAACAATCAGAGGGGACAGATCTAAGGAGATGTGAACAGGGCCTAATATCCAGCCCTACAACTCTGCCAGTGAAGTTATACACAAATGCAGTCTGAAACATGCCTCAAATAAGTATGATATTTAAAAGAGGAATGAGCCAATACTCTGTGCGAGACACCCCAGTCCTGAACTCCAGATCTGTCTTCGTAGCAGCCGTCATTATTGGACGCTATACAGAAAATGAATTTAGGATAGACAGGACCTCGGATAATAAAAGCTAACAATCACATTCAGCCCCCTGTCCATTAAAAGTTCTAGACTTTTAGAGAGTATTTTTGTTTTTCGTTGATTCGGTTGATACGTAACTAGACTTTTGGTCAAAATAGCGGTCCTTTTACTCATTTGGTTTGTTTGACGTCACATTTGAATGCCCGTCTCAGGTTCATTCTGATAGTGACGTTTTGATGTGGCTATTGTTTGTCAATATTGTTTGTTCTGTTGATTCCATTTCTTCTTGTTTTATAGTACCTTTATATCCAATAAATTAGAGAGTTGTGCTGTAAATTTTTATCAAGTGAACAACTAAAAGATTATCAGTTGAACATTTGCCATTTTATGCATAAATTGAGGTGATCCGTATGCATTGAAATGAAATCACATTTCAAACATATCAATACATAGCCACATATCTTCAAACGTTAAAAGAATACAGCGTAACAATACACGTACAATATAACTCGTCAAGTCCTGAACATTTATCCTCGTGAGACCGCGAACTAAACGTGAAATACTTAAAAATAGCATGTGGATTAACACCAGAACAATCAGCTCAACAATGATTGTCGTCATGTTTGACTCCACTTTGCAATTCCTGTAGATACAATCATATCTGAAGAAAATGGCATATTTACAATTTCCTGTACTTCTAAGCAACATAGTTTATTACACATATCATTATAGCCATTTTAATGACGTTTTCGGACCATGATATATTTGATCTATATTGATGTCCAGAATAGTATGATTTTGTAGAGTAATTGATATGGTTTATATGCATAAACCTGGTGTAGAGATTACAGAAACACGGTCGTATATACGAACTTAATCACAGGTTGTACTTGATATATTATCAACAAAGTTCATAAATGTATATTGGCCCATTTATGTTTCCTGGTTTGATCGTGTAAACTGTGAAGTCGGAATGAGACACACGTGGAATGTATCACAGACGATAGGAATAGCAGCTCTGTGTCAATAAACGATAAAAGTGTGAAAAGATGATTGTAATTAAGGTTCGCGAGTACTCGTAGCATAAGAACGTCAATACTGTAGATGTCGTACTGGATGTAAATATATAGACAGATACAAACTATTATGTTCGTGTTCATCTTTGACAGCTTCCATTGCGTCAGATGAAGTTATCTTTAACTTTAAAGCCTTGATTTATTTGATGTACGTAATCGAATAATTGAGTTTGTATCTGTGTTTCTCGAATATTTAAACGTGAGATCATCAAATCTTACATTAATAATAAAAGCAATACACCGACACAATAATTGTATGCAGTTTTCACAAGGCATATAATATGCTTTCTGCACATTTTCTGCAGCTAACCATTACTTTGTGCTTTATTGTTGACATTTATTCTGCATACCGGCATCCTTTTCAAACATTCGTCCGGATTTACACGCTTTGATTTATTTTTCGTCAATCACATCGTTTGGTTTTCGCCGAGAATATTCATCAATTGTTCGAAGTACGCTATGTCCAAGGCAAGATTCGGTCACTCTAATCTGGGATCAATATAATTATATTGATCCCAGCTCTAATATAACTTATAGTTTATGAACATTGACATGGAACCTCAATAATGTATACATATTGAGGTTTCTTGTAATGCAATGTTCCATTTCTATGTAAAATTCGAGAATAGTAGGAGTTAACATCATTGTATGGGCCCCTCCTTCCTTTTGTACTATCTCTATTGCTTTTCCTTCTCGTTCCAGTCGCCGTTTCTCTTCCTATTCTTTGTATTTCCAACTATGGCTTTTCGTTTGGAGGTTCCGTTTCAATACCATTTTGCGTTTTAGAGGAGCATATAGATATAGCAGCCGCCATAACAACCGTCTTTGATTTGATTTGCAAATTTTCCTTAAGCGCATTTAATCATTCAATTTGAGAGAAACTGATATCAAATGAATTGAATTCTTTATTCGCTTTAGAATAGTATAAATAGCAATTACCAGATTCGGGGTAAATGATTAAATAATTCTACCTAACTGCGATGTATTTGAGTGATTTCTTCCCTGTGCTTGACACCCTATCGTGGTTGGGAGGTTTGTATTTCTCGATGACTTGTAGAGCTATGCTGGTAGGAACCTGTGTTCCTGGTAGAGCCACCCAAGTCGGACAGTCTAAAGAGTACGTAAAGGCCAGACAAAGATCAGCACGTACGTCGGAGGCGACGCTAAGATTGCGGTCCCGTGGCACGATAGACGTCCCTATGTAACGCTCGATCGAAGATAAGGCGGAAACGCTGCCGCGTGGGCGCATCCTTCCTACTAAACTGACCCTTTTGCTTTGATTTCTGTTTCCCACCGCTTCTTCTCTTCCTGTCCTATTGTTTGGATTTTCTGTTTTAATCTTTTGTAAAAATATTGGTAAAATACTCTGGAATACAAAAATGCAATCTGAATCATGCCTCCGATTAATATGATATTTATTATAGGAAGGAGCTACAACTCTGTGTAAGACAACTAGTCCCGAACCCCAGATCTTGCTCGAAGCTGCTGTCATTAGTCGACGCAAGAGAAAAATTAATTTTGAATAGACAAGACTTCGGCAAATCAAAGCTACAGAGCCAAAGAGGGAAACGGTGACAAACCATTCCCGATGGTTATGATGTACAAAAATCATACCCAATAATAATACAAAATTGTCTTGCCAAAATTTTAAATATGCGCATAGTCAAAACAGGATATTTTGGCTGGAAGTGACGTTAAGCCATTTTTAAACAAACAAAACAAACTTTAAGTGGTTTTGTTCAATATTTATTTTGGTCAAACGATAGGGACAAAGGTTAACAAGACTGCTACTATTGTTGTTATGCAGCCAGCTTGGAAAACCGACGGAAACCAATGCAATAAGAGTTTCTATGAAATAGTGTACATGTTTTATAATAAATGTGACATGACAAGGTCACTAATAGGTTTTTGTTAATTCTTTGTTTTTAATTTCTGAGAAATAGCGATAACGAACAATTGCTTTTGGATACGAAAATGGTGAGCAGAGGACATTCATTCTCATTATTGAACATGTAATAGTATTGTCGGAGTGTGGTATTTGCCTTTCATTACGATCGTAATTTTTAATCCCATCCCTATTTTTGGCTTCAGAGCTATGATTTATCGAGATTTTGTCTATTCTTAATTCATTTTAACCTCGAGTCCGTTGATGAAGGTTGATTTGGAGCTTGACTTCGGGTCAAGAGCGAGGTCCTCTCACCCTTTTAGTTGGTTTGACGCTATTTTGAAACGCCTATCTCACTTTGCTAGATCATGCTGGTGGTGACTTTTTGATTAAACTTTCGTTTGTTTGTCAATTAAATTTGTTCTGTTGATCTTATTTCTTCTTGTTTCATTATGGAAAAATAGAAATATTGAAACACAGAACAATTCATTGACATAAAATACGGCTAGGTTTATCACTGCTACGAGTTGTTGACCAGCCGACACCCACATTCCCTTTATACAAGTTATATATCATAGTAACATTTGTGATAATGTGTTTTCTTTATTGCTATTGGTATAAATAATTCCATTTATAAAAACAGCGTATAATATATCCACTGTTCTACAGACATTGTGGTAGTAAATTGATAGCCTTCACCGGCAATTGAACCAAAAATATTATATTTTCTAAGGATTTTTCGCATCAAGTCAGCAACATATTGGAAACACTGCATCATATTAATGATCATAAGCCCAGAGATAATGTGTTTACAGTGCGACAATTTATGTAGCTTAATTATCCTGTCTGTGTAATATCGAGTCATGTACGACCCTTATTTTATTGCTGTTTTCCAAGACTGTTGCGTACCTTAGGACAACGCTCTCTCTTTATCGCATGCGTGAAATGAATGGCTCGTTATTAATTCTGATCCAGCATATTTGTTGGGTGTCTAGGTTATGGCACCTCCAAAAATAGAGAAAACACCTTACACGGCATCAGTTGGTATTCTGATCATATCCAATTAAATAGTTTATTCAAACTCGACAAATCTGCTCAAAGAAAGAGATGCACTTTGAATATATGTAGAATAATTACAGAAAATATTGCTTCTAAACAAAAAAGGAAGATGAAACATGTAAAATAGTATATTGGCACTCATGGTAATAGCGTAATAAAACACGATTTTTTTTAAAAAAAACATTTTTCTTAAATTTATTGTTCTTTTGGAGAAGGGTGGCATTATCATGCATGATGCCGACAATCACAGCCAACACTGTGTCCTCACGTGCCTGTGAACATTTCTATAGTAGAAGCTTTGCATATCGGTTACTATTGAGAAAACCTCATTGAGAATCTAAGAGACCTCATCGAGAATCTAAAATCACAATCGCTATCATCAATATCATCCTTCAAAACATACGACTTCTCAACACTTTACACTGCCATACCGCATGCTAAGCTAAAATTTAGACTCAACGATGCTTTAATGGGTAAAAAGGCAATCGCAGGTATAAATACATTACAGTTAAAGGCACGACTGCATACTTTGTCAAAGGCGATTCGGACGCAAAACAAAATCACCCTATCTTTACCGCTCTGCTTTATTGATAATACTACTTTTTTTCCTCTCCTGTAAATGGTTTTTGTCTCCTTTGCTCTTTCGTCACCATAACTGTGACTTTTTCTTATGGTGACACTTGCTCCTTTATAAACATTTTAAACGCTTACGATATCGCGAGCACCTAGTTTCGCTTCTAGTTTTTAATAGAAGTTCGTGATGTTTCCATTTTTTTGTTAATAAATGAATATTTTGTTATTTTTTCTGTGTGCGTCCAACGTTTTCTTATTGTTTGCCAATGCCCATGGACTTACAGCCTTAGAATATCTTCTTGATTTTTCGATTTACTTTTTTACTATGAAGGTAAGTTGTATATTTATTGGTGGCCCGTTTCCCTTTGCAGGTTTTGTTTTTGTAACATTAATTTCAAATGTTTTTATGCCTCAAGTTTTAAACATAAAATTGAAACTCATTTTAAGAGGAGGGCGTTTGAATTAGAACATCTGGTTATTTATCTTTGCTATAGAGCATGTCATTTTTGATGAATATTCATTGGAATTAAAGAAATGTGACTATTCTTGATAGGCAGAATAGATGTAGCTTTATCATAAATGTCATCTCACACAACGCTCTCGGTGAATACTTCCGCTTGCATGCAGACATTTAACATGTTACGTTGGATATAAGCGTATCACTGCCGTGCTGTCTGTCTTTAAGATATAGCTTAACAAATTAGTTTAAGATTCTCCGATAGCCTTGGGGAATAGAAAAAGAAATTGAAATCCTCTTGCAAACGACTGTAGACGCACACTGACAAGTAAGTTAAATGAAGGCGACACGGTAAAGATGACATACCCGAATTACAACATGTAAAGCCTGGTAACAGTTAAGTGTTCTATTGTGGCAGTAAAATCATGTTCATTACAAATTCAACTTGTAACATAATACGACTTGAGAAATATATGTATGTCATCTACACTCGGAGTGTACGCTTCTCTTAAGTATTCAAATGTCACCAGAACACTGATATATATTAATGTTAATTAAGTGATGTTCTTGCATACACTTGAAAAGGCAGCTAAGATTAAAATTAATGTAGTATATCACCGAAAATTGAATAGCATTCCGTAAGATAACATTATAGCTGTTATCGGAATGATAGTTCTTGCTACATACTTTGTAAACTTTAAGATAGTTGTAAAAGCAAATCACAAAAACGATATGAGTAGAGACAACAGAACGAGTGACATTGACAAACAAACAATAACTGCATCACAAATTAAGCACCACCATGTAAGTAATGAAATTAACATCATAACAATCCTCAAGTAATCCATGCGGACCGACTTAGGACGGTCACCCAGTACGAAACCTGGTAGAGTGGTTAAAATGGTTAATGAGGCATCAACCTTCCCACTTCCTGCACGAGACTAGAAGTCTTAATTATAGACATACATTTAAATATATATATATATATATATATACACTTCACGGCGCTTTAAATCATCTCGACAACTATAACCACCAACATCAATAACAGCAACACCTAAGTCAACTTAAACTGCAAGGAATAAAAAAAAAAGAAAAAAAGCGGAAACAATTTTATATAGATCTTCATTTTTTTCTGAAGTACCTTCCAATTTGAACCAACAATGAGAATGAAACGACCTTGTGTGTGTGTGTGTGTGTGTGTGTGTGTGTGTGTGTGTTTTGCAAAAATGTTTTCCTGGAGGATTTATATTGATACTTATCGAGCTTCCATTACATGTTAAAGGTATAGTATGTGAGTTAATAAAGGGATAGTATAATGTGATTTGGTTGTCTCCGTGTGTCTGACATGTTACTGATAAAGGACGAATGGAATCAAGATATGTTTAATTACTGTCAATCAATATGGATAAAAACGTAAGTAAATAGGATCTACGTATGCGACTGTAGTTCCAGCTATACTACAGTAAACACAATCACGACAAACATGGCAGATTGAAGCATTCCAAACAGCCGCAATACATCAAAATCTACACGCAAAGTTACTCTTAACATTGAAAACGACGAACAAGTAAAACTTATGCTTTTAGAACTGTCTCATTGAATACTAGAATCTACGACTAATATTAACGCAGCATATTCTTTGGTCAAAGGAACATTTCTTTCTCAAATATCTTAACTTGTGTTGTTGAAAGATTGAGTAACCATTAAAATTGGGAGCAAGGCCAGTACACAATGTTTTCTTTCTCTTTTTCATTTCAGTAATTGAATTATCCTTAAAAGCAGAACGTTCTTGTGCTGCTTTGTAATATTTTGTGTAAGGCGAGGATTAATTTGAAGGGTTCAGGATGATCATGCAATACTTAAAAGTATCTGATCTGCATTCGACCTTCGTATGATTTGCTTATCAAACTTCTTACGGGATTTTTCTGATACATTAGAATAGAGTAAATCATTTAATAGCCTCTACTCTTGATGTGGCTACACCAAAGCACGCATGGTAGTTGTGGTATAATAAGTGCCGAGGAAACAACTAAAACATTTACAAAAAGTGTAATATATAGATCAAAATGTTAAATATTATCGAGATAATTAAGATTTTATTTCTGAAAGTTCTAGAACAGCATACTTATATAACTTACAAAATATAAAATATTATTTCAGTGATTTGGACGTCTGTGGTAAAAACAGAGCTCTCAAACTGGCAATATGGAATGGTTTTGACAAGGACAGGTTCGACTTTACGCCATTTTGCGTTAGGGCATGGTTTCGGAACAGTAAATTGTATTACATTCCAAATGAAATGTGTTATCAATTAGTGAATATATGGATAAGATGCCCAATATATCGACAACATTATACTGTCTCATACGTGTACATATTTAAATATTCTATACCGTTCGAACCTTTGGTATACTTGAATAATGTCATATAAGAGCATTGTAAGTGTAAAGAAATAAGACTTGAGAGAAAAGTGATGACGATGGATAAAAAATATAGTGCAAAAGACGGACACAAAACATCAGGAAAACATAGTCAAATCAGGATAAAAAATCCATATTCAATATACAATTGTACAAAAGACGCCAACGTTAGTTAGCTACAATATATTATATCATATAGATAGTTAAAACATAGTGTCAATTTTTATAACCTTTGAAGCAAGCATATTATGGAGGACTTTCGGTGTCTTTTTTTGAACACGTTTAGTTAGCTTTTATGTAACTAAACACAATAAAAATCAGGAATTAAAACATTGAAATTCGCGTTTCCGGAATTGCGGAATAACTTTACATTCTCTGTTACAAAGATTCAGGAAAAAATGAACTGCGGTTCAACAGAAATAAATAGCACGCAAATAGAAACATACTGTTAAGTATACATATCTTTAAATATTAGGTTAATCATTTCTGAAGGTGTAGATGATGTTCTATTGCTGAAGTTCTACAAGAATCCTCACTGTTGTTTCACACAAACCAGTACAAGGAATGTCATAAACAACTCAAAATGACATTTCGTTGT
>JAUMGZ010073012.1:0-18353 GCA_032359645.1 Pododesmus macrochisma | reverse complement strand
CAACCAGTCCTTCCCCTACCCTGAATGTTGAGTGTAATATTACACTGATATCAAGCCAACCAGTCGTTCCCCTACCCTGAATGTTGAGTGTAATATATTAAACACTGATATCAAGTCAACCAGTCCTTCCCCTACCCTGAATGTTGAGTGTAATATTACACTGGTATCAAGTCAACCAGTCCTTCTCTTACCCTGAATACTAAATAAATATATAGAGCAAGAACATAACCTAATTTTAACATCTTAGCTACTTACGTATGACAGGGCCAGGAATTGAGCCTGTGATGTCCTGTGTTAGTGTGATTAAAAGCTGGGTTTACTGTTACTAATGAAATAAAATTTATCCAACCATTTATCAGATCCTGCACAATCTTAACTTTATAAATCAAATCTGACCCGTTTCTTTTACGCTGTACAATACAAATTCAATATACCTAAAGCTTAATCAAAATATGACATTATAGTAATCATTTTAAACCTTAATGCAGCAATAATATTCCTACCTGTAAAGCCATGGTAAAGGTAAGATCTCTGTCAATATATACACACTCTGCAGTTAATGAATTCCCAGCTTTTTCTGAGACGGCTATATTAAGATTCCAGACACATTAAATATTAAAGTGACCAGTGGAATATTGTAAATACTGTAATCCGATTATGATATTTGTTTCCAAGCAAAAGATATGCTACAAGCAGACACATAAGTCCATTAGGACCAGAAGGTTGAGACTCAGTCTTATATTAAACGTCTTTCGCTTAGCAGTTAGTAAAATCTTCAGCTTGATTACGGTGTGTCAGCTTTATCCCTATTACGTGAGTATCCCAGATGAAAATAAAGTAACCTCTATTATTCACTATCACCCTTGTTGCTAAAAGCATCAATAAAAACTAATTTGTATTTCTAGAATTAAGTCTTTGCATGCAAGTCAGTTACTGGATAATAGCTGATGGCACACTATGAGATCGTTTATCAAATTATACCGTCCACACACCAAACTCCTTCTTTGATATATATAAGTTTAACAGACTAGTGTTTCCAAAGGATGGTTAGAATTCTTCATGAGTTTCTAAACATGAAACTGAAGTTGAACTTTGAAAACCAGTCAATTTTTTTTTTATTAAACTTAATTACAATCCCCCAAGATACAACGAGGAACACACACACACTATGAACTTATGTGAAATATGAATTTAAAACACTGTTAAAATTTCCTTCACTGTTAGTCAGAAGATAATTCCTGTACATTAAGAAGAGTTCTTATCTAGCAAACCACCACTGGCACCAATAGGAGAATCAGTAGGAATAGTTTACTGCCAATACAGTTTGATGGTATGCATGCTCCATTGTATGACAAGGTTTCTACAGGGCTTAGTATTGCTACCTCCAATCCAATACATGAAAGACAAAACGTGAGATGCTATACGCTGTATAGAACATTCTGATGGCAATCTCTTATCACTCTTCTATAACACTCTACATCATTTAACATCCCACTCCTCCCGACATGCATTAGGGGGTGATCATAATTGATAAAACATATTGCCTATGGCTTTATTTTCTCTTTTTACAGGACAAATAAATTACAGGGGAGTAGATTTCATCAGTGATTTGTTGACTACAATGTGGTTATCTAATCAAAAGTTGTACTAGTTAGCATAAAGAACAATGAAGTTGAGCTGTAACACAGGATAACATGTGAAAACATCCAATTAAACACATGTATAATGTCCTGATTAGCATAACAGGCAGATATAACTACAGGCATGTACACACTAACAGCTATATCTTAACAACCTGTCACAACAGTCATGTGTCTTTAATTAATGTTTGATGATTAATTTGCCAACACATAACATCAAAATTTCCACTAAAACTTAACACATTAATGTAAAATATATTATTTTTTTACCCTACTTATACTTTTACCAATTAAATTATGTTTTAATTTTACACATTTTTATTAGAATATGGATTCTTCTTGAGCATACATCATCTTGCAATTGTTTGAGTTTTTCTTTTTTTTCTTTGATCTCATATTTAAGCCAAAACATTTGAAATTTATTAAGTTATCACAACCTGTACTAGCTAAACAATTCTTTCACCAGACCAATACTAAGTTAATATTAGCAGTTTGAGACATTTGTTGAATCTTTCAATGTTAGCCAAAATAACATATATATATATATAAGGAGTATGAATACATATATATGTGCACCATCAAATAATTTTTCATTGCTTCATTAATTATAGTCACTGATGAATTTTGTCATAGCTGCATACTATTATTTAGCTAACAGTATTATGTTAAAGTGTCCTGCAACAGGAATGGGAATATTGGCCATCATAATATACAACTGCAAACTGACCAATACAAAAAATACATCAAAGAAAATCAATACAGATTGATTAGCTGTAGTGAGTGTTAACAGGATCACATGAGATAGCACCCTATATTGCCTTCTGTAAGTGTGCTAGTGGTGATTTAACAGTTGACTCCAATATCTATGTATGATATGTGTAACTTATATATATGATACAAGAGACTCTGATGGAAGGTCTAATTGACACTCACTTGGAACTTATTTACACAGATACATCAACAATTATTATCATGTTTGTTTGTTTGTTTGTTTGTTCCATTGGGCTTTAGTGTCCCTTCAACTCATATCTAGGTAATATCAAGACGGTATCTGCTTGTGACCGTGAGTGCGCACTGCAACAATTATTACTAAAAGTATACCAAATTTCATAAAAAAAAAAATGCAAAATGGCTATTAATAACCTATTTAAAACAATCTTAAATGTTTTAGATTTTAACCTTAAGAACGTCGAACACAAAAACACTTGCCTTCCCATTTTTTGGCAGCGTATGAAAGAACCCAGCTAGTACACTATCAATATTAATTTCTGACCTACTGTTGATATAATGGTGTTGTACTCCCCAAACTGTTACCACACATGAAGTGTAATGTCTATGGAACTTTTTGGTTTCTAGCTGAGTTAGATTAAGGCAAAAAAAACAATCTAACCCATGTCAATGGAGTGGAAAATATAGGTCACAGTGACCTACTTTCGATATGATGATGTAGCAATCTTAACCTGCAAAGTTTCGCAATTATCAAACTTTAAGTCTGTGGGACTTATACATCTTGAGAAATTAGAAGCAACCCGCAAAGTTTTGTAATTTCCAAACTTCATGTCTGTGGGACCAATAAATCTTGAGAAATTAGTAGCAACCTGCAAAGTTTTGTAATTATCAAACTTCATGTCTATGGGACTTATAGATCTTGAGAAATTAGTAGCAACCTGCATAGTTTTGTAATTATCAAACTTCATGTCTATGGGACTTATAGATCTTGAGAAATTAGTAGCAACCCGCAAAGTTTTGTTATTATCAAACTTCATGTCTGTGGGGCTTATAGATCTTTAGAGATGAATCAAATGAAAAGATGAGCTAAAAATAAGTGTCATGATGCAAAAAGATCCATGTTCCTATGACTAAATTCCCTATTAGACAACAAACCAGTTTTCCAAGTTTAACAAGTTTTAAAAAGACACTGGATTCTTTAACATCAGAAAAGTTCATGTTTAACTTTTGGGTCTAGAAATATTACAAAAAGAAGATTTATAAGAATGAAATGAACATAATAAACATGATATCAACATGAGGCTTTTATATATGTTAGCAAGTAAAGCTTTAATAATAAATAATCGTGTGTAGCAAAACGTCTTCAGTGTACCCATATGGCCATTAGAAGATGGGTAATGGTAAAGCTTCAACTGTTGACTACAATATTTGTATGTGAGATGTGATATTTACAGGAGTATTACTCACTGTCATATTATTATATAAGATAGTGATAATCACCTCTCACCAGGAACACCTGTAATCTTACGGCATGTTAACATGATTTACTGACAACTACACTTTTAAAGGAGGGGTAGCACATCCATCTTGTAGAGAGTACAGAGTCCAAACTTGTCTTATATCATTAAAACATATATAAATAGTGTAAATCATGTTTACATGTGATGTGTACCAACCCCATGCTTACAATACATAACGAGTCCCTATAAAGACTAAAAGTGCACAATTTATTTGTTTCACTTTCAATCATCTCAATATGTCTTCAGCTATCTATACATCACACAAGAGTATGTGTAGAGTATCATAAAGAAGCTGATCAAGACTGCTGATTTGTAAAGATGTTGTATTTGCCAACTGCACTAAATTTATACACATAACGTACTCTATGATTAGCATTCAAAACATGATAAGAAATGTAACTATACTTGAAGATTACCAATAGCAAGGTGAGAAACATTCAATTTTTATTTAAGTTCTTCCAGTGTCAATTAGTCATATATTCAATAACTCCTTCCTGTAATAGCCAACACTGAGATTTACTCATATGTGACCTGTGTGTTCAAGTCACTGATATAATCACTGATAGCCTTAAAATTCTGACAGAGATTTACTCATGTGACCTGTGTGTTCAAGTCACTGATAAAATCACTGATGGCCTTAACATTCTGACAGAGATTTACTCATGTGACCTGTGTGTTCAAGTCACTGATATAATTACTGATGGCCTTAAAATTCTGACAGAGATTTACTCATGTGAACTGTATGTTCAAGTCACTGATATAATCACTGATAGCCTTAAAATTCTGACAGAGATTTTCTCATGTGAACTGTATGTTTAGGTCACTGATGTCCTATATTTAACCACTTCCCACAGGGAGATCAACTCATACAAACTGGTGGTTAAGATGTACGATTTTCAATATGATATCATAAATGTGGTTGGATCAATATTAGTTGTTAAATAAGCATTTACAAGATAATGCTACACATTTGTTGACATATATATTAACTAGACAGAGATCAATTACTTCATGAGGTTTACATTTTGTCCCAAGTTTTGTGATTATACCTTGTCATGGACTTTCATATTTATAACACAAGAATAATGAATGTGATCGAGATTACAATGACTGTTACACAAAACTCTCTCTGTCATAAACATGAGAAGGAGGAAAACTCTTATAATATAAGGAACAATAAATAAGAATACATCTCAATGGTTTCATGAGCAATACATCAGCCAGAGAGAGTTATATATTAATACTATAGTAATAATGATAAGGCTTATTTCATGTAGTGTGCAGCAGCTATATAACATTGCTACTGCCTCTGACATGGAGTCATTATTTCATGTTTAAAGAACTTCACTGTCTGTTGCAGAAAACAAAATATAGTAATAAAATAGTCATAAATCAGAATAATTCTTATTTTTTTCTTCAAGCAACTTATATCAGCTAAACAAATTATTCTATCATCTCACATTATTCATTCATACACAGTGAATGTAATCTACCATATAAAGTATAATACTTTTACAAATGTTAAGACTATGTTACTAAATACTATGAATTATATTTCTCAGGGCAATGTGACTTCTAATTATGTAATATAATGTGACTTGTACTCCCCTGGTGTAATGTGATATGTACTCCTCTTGTGTAATGTGACTTGTACTCCTCTTGTGTAATGTGAATTGTACTCATCTAGTGTAATGTGATATGTACTCCTCTTGTGTAATGTGATGTGTACTCCTCTAGTGTAATGTAATGTGTACTCCTCTAGTGTAATGTGACTTGTACTCCTCTAGTGTAATGTGACTTCTACTCCTCTAGTGTAATGTGACTTCTACTCCTCTAGTGTAATGTGACTTCTACTCCTCTAGTGTAATGTAATCATAATGATAAAAACACTAGGGATTGGTAAGGTACAATATTCACAACAACAACAAAAACAGTGGAATTTTAATTTCAAAGAATGGCTGACTGATTTAAAAAAAAAAAAAAGTTTTATATTCAAAAGTTGTATAGATATCTAACATACAATTTTAATCAAATGGCAATTAGGTTATTTAATGTACTTTGTTAATTTAATATTATTATTTTAAGCAAGATAAGAATATTAAAGCTTCTGTAAATGTCATTTATTGAAAACATGTTGAGACAGTCTGTCAATGAAGATTTGTGCATCCAAACTTGCCACTGACAAAATCTCAATTTTTTTTTTTTTTTTTAACTTTAATGAAATAGAAATGCATGATTTAAAAGATATTCTGACAGAATCTCTGATTAAAGTTGCAGATTAGAACAGTGTTCTCAGGAAATCCTTAAAAACTTCTAACAAAAAGATGTTTTAACTTAAAAGTTTCTTGATAGTTACAGACAGACAATACAAAAAGTCATGGAACTATCTGTACGACTTCACCTAATCTAACTTGTGTGTTCTTCAAACATGCATTTCCTGAATAGGATGTGCAATACATTGTCAATTAAGATGCAATTAAGATACTATATTAGGTTTGGAGTCTCCGGTTTGGGGACTACATGAGTACTGGTCACAACATGAGTACTAAAATATATTCAAGAAACTTCCCAAATCTAAAGAATTTTATTTACCTGTGGAATGAAAACGAAGCATATCCATATATTCATTGATAAAGATAGAGTAACTTCTTCATATTTATAAGAGGTACTGGTAGCACCTTTTTTTCTTCTTTTTTTGAGTAATAAACTTAATCAAGGTCAAGATTTTATGTTGATGCTGAAGTAGTCAAAGAGGCAAAAATATACTTTTTTCTTTACTTTTAACAATTTTTGTCCGAGTCAAGAAGGTGAACGTCAATCTAAACCTGAAAGACACCTAGTTATCTTCTATAGTAAAGTTCCACATGGTAAGGCTATAAACATAAACAAATTACACACACAACACAACACAGAGGTACAACACGGTACAACATAAAACATACTTCAGTCGTTTGATTAACTCTCCCTTCGGTAATGTGCTGTGAAATGCGAAAATAGCAAGCTTATTTAATTCATAGGAAACTAACCTTAAACAAGCATGTGTGGGTTATAAATGATGCAAACGATAGGAAAAATAACTCATGAAATATATGTTCTATTTTCCCTATAAGCCGGTAATGAGCCAAAATGAAGCATGCAAAGATGAAAATTGGCATGTATTATCTAAAATGTGCAAGAAAAGTATATTTTAATCAAGAATATAACAACTGATGAATTCTATTAATGATGAATCCTAAATTCTACTTATACTATAACTACTAACACTAATTTACAGAGTTACGCTACAAGATAACTCTACTTACTAAAAAAATCATTATGTATCATCACTTCATTCAAGTCTAATAATAATACTATACTAGAATGTATTCAATACATTTTCAAGAAAGTGTTTTCATGCTTGTCAAAAAAAATGAAAGCCCCCACATAACTTTAGACATCAATATTCAAAACAGAAGCCCATTTGGCCTTAACATTAACCTGGTCAGAACAGCACTAACATTCATCTGGTCAGAACAGCACTAACATTTCATTTGGTATTTGTTCAGTTTATCTGAAGATTTTTCAAAATTTTGTAAAAAAAGATTTCTTTTCAATTAACCCCAAGTTACAACCCTTGGAGGTCAAGTTCTAAAATTTGCACAAAGCTGTATTCCCTTCTCCAAGGAATGCTTCTATCAAGTTTAGTTGAAATTTGCCTTGTGGTTCTGGAAAAGTGGAAAACTTGAAACGTTAACATATCTACTATAGTGTTGAACTCTATTAACCCCAACAAGAGTCACCTAGGTTCGACCCCAAATTTCCATTTTTGGGTCCCTTGTGGCACCCACTTGAAGTTGAGCCATCTCATATGAACAATCTGAACCCCCTTCCCTCAAGTAGGCTTCTTGTCAATTTTAGTTGAAATTGGTCCAATTGTTTTAGAGAAACTGAAAATGTGAAAAGGTAGCATGTGCCATACTGGTAGTTTTTAACTTATAACAAATATTCATACATTGAACACATTTGGCTCTCCATGCCCTGAGGTTAGCACATAATTTGCAAGCATAAAGCTCTAGGCAATCTATTTTATTACAAGAGGATTTTTGAAATTTTGTCAGATTTTCCCCATTTCGGCACCAGGTAAACACCCAGAGGCTCAGCCCTATCACTTCAACAAATCTGAATTCCCTTCCTCTTGGAATGCTCCATACCAAGTTTGGTTGACATTGGGGTCCAATGGTTTTGCAGAAGTCAATATAGTGTTAATTTTTTACCCTATTTTTGACCCCAGGGTCACACTTTAAGCAAAGTTGGTTCTCCATGCCAAAAAGTTACTACATATATGTAAACAAGCACTAGTTTAAGCTCCTACTAGGTGTCAGATTTTCCCATTTTGGCCCTTTATGGCACACCATAACCCCAACCTTATCACTAGAACAAATCTAAATCCCCTTCCCTTCAGAAGTTGAAATTTATCCAATAGTTTTAGAAGTCGAAAATGTGAAAAGTTAATGATCAAAGGATGGTGCTGGACAGGATTTGAATGGGAGAAGTCTACCTTGGACAATTGTTGTAAAAATGGAATAAAAATGTGACCATTATATTTGATTCTGCTGTAACACCTACAATACTCAACTTAATAATGGTAATGTGGCAACTATATTGTTGTTATTTTATACATATTTATTTCCCGTTCAGGGTTAATAACTCGCTACAGTTAATAATGTAAGAGAAATATGAGGATCCAGAGTAATTGCTCTTTACTAATTGGACCATGTTTTACTAAATTATATCTTAAAAGATACATGCTAATATTTCACAATACATTAATTGCGTAGACCATTACAAAGATTTCCCTGGAGAGTATAACTAGCTGATTATTACTATATGTACTGTGGTTGATGTCTTCAAATAACCATACTACTGGTCCTCTGTGATCAGCACTGTTATAACATGATGACACTTGCACGACTACAGATACAGCAATCTAATTACATCCTTCTGTTTTAACTTATTTTTAGCAAAATTTCACAAGGAAACAATATTTTTGATTATATGATCTTTAAAAACGAAAATCTAAAATTCAGAAATTCCATGAAATTTTTCAATTAATGCCACACACATTAATGGTACACTAATCACTATTTAGCATTTCATATCTATATTGTGAATTTTCACTAGCCTACAACACATATGGGATGTGAAATGAACTATTTAATTCAGACTTTCCTATGAACTCTTTAACATCATAAACATAAGCTATGTCAAAGTGGCAATATCAAAACTTTTCAGACAAATGAATAACTGTTCAACCTTTGATATACAAGTGCATAAATTCCTAAAGATAATAAAAGTGAAAATTGTACTATATTGAACTGGGATACACTGACAAATATTGCCTTTATATATGTCAACTTTAAATGTTTTCTTTTCTGAACAAAAAATTGCAAATAAGAAGCAGTGTGGTGTTGTAATTACATAGTGCTTATGAAATACTAACTTGAGAGATTCTTCTATAACTTCTTGATCCGCAGCTTCTTTCTCGCGTGCAATACGATCCTGTTCAATTCTTTCTTGTCTGTTTCTCTCTTCTTCAATACGTTTGGCTTCACGCATTTCTTCTGCAAATTTTCTTGCACGCATTCCTCGTACATATTTCTAAAAATAATAATAAAACTATATTACATTTTGTTATTCACTGTTACAACATAGACTGAATTTTGATTTTTGCAAACAAACTGACTATAGGTTTTGTAATTTTTTGTAAAAACAGAAAATCAAATACAATTTTAACTAAATTAAAGATTATAAATATCAATTCAAATATTTGTATGAAAAAAAAAATTCACCTTTATCTTTTAACCTATGTAAAAACAACTTAAAAATGAATTCAAGTTGACATGAAAGTTACAAAGTAAAGCTTTTAAATAACCTGATATTTTCTATTCTTATTTTCTTATTAATAAATAACTGTTAGCTGATAAGATCAATTCATTAGAAATTTTGGTCAATATTGGTTAATTGTTAAAACAGATTTAAAGTAAAATAATGTTTCTTCTGAATGTCTCTGTAAGCACACATTTTCTATGATACATTCCCTATTCAGACTTTTCTTCAGATCACATAGGACTAAAAGAGTATTTCAATACATGATATGCATTTATAAGAATGAGATAATCTAAGATTTCTGGAGAGCTTTGCATTAGTGTACCAAATTGAGTTGATGTTGTCTAATAAAAAGATTTACCCAGCTATTTAGTGAGTTATCTGTCTGATTCCATATATGAACTTACTCACAAAGAGAAAGTTGTCTGTCTGATATATCAATTAAGACAGAAAACATTGTACTGTCTTATTGTTGGTATATGTATAACGACCTCTAAATAGATTATATCATTTGACTGTAGATCTCATTGTCATTGGCACAGACAGATTTACTGATTCTATTTATCATTCCATTGGTTTCCATTGGCTAATAGATTTGAGAAAACAAGCTTTTGCTTGTTCATGTTGTTTTTGGACCACAAATTACATTGATTAACAATCAAACCCACAAATTGAAGACACAGTTAACCCTGGCAAGAATCGACTGACAGTTTACAACATCAGCCAATACCCACAATGCAATAAAAGCATGAAAATGTCTTCCACTGTCGTCCTATCCACCTTTTATTACAGACAAGGGGATGTATGTTCTTTGGATTAACTATCTCAAAAGCACAGTCAGAGCACATTAACTCTCTTCTCTATCCTTTAGTGGCAAAATCAATTTACAAGCAACAGTATATTCAAAAAGTGGTCGACTATTCAGCTGTCTCTTGATGTTTCCAGGACAATACTGGCTTTTGTTGAAAATTATTTTACATGAAATCTAAATACACATTTATCTATCTTTTAAATATCTTGCTTAACTGAAATGCACAAATACCTCTGTAAGATTTTCTTCCATTTGACTAAACTAAAATGCACCAATACCTCTGTAAGATGTTTTTTTCATTTTTATTACAATAAATGAGTTATCTTAACTCTGTAGTCAGATGTGTTAATTTGATGTATAAACTTGAACTTGTATGCTTTAACATATTTCCTGTCTTGTTCTGATGATAGTCCTGCTCAAAGCAGTACCATATGGAGCAGAATCAGTAAACACAGAAGTATAGATAATCCACATTGTCACATTATTATGGCACATGCCAGTAGACAATATGTTTATATTTCGAATACAGATATATAAACTGTTAAGTTACTTGAGTGAGTAAATACAAATGAGGCATAATTATATACAAGTTATAGAAGACCTAAACATTGTACCTGTAAAACTATAACAGCCCTTCTCTTCCTCTGGAACAACAGCTTGTGTCTTAAACTTCTGAAACTATTTTGTAAGATCAACACAGCCTCTCTCTTTCTCAAATAATCTGTAATAAACAAATAAACAGCATCATAATTTTTTGTTTTTATGATATGAATGTTTGTAAAAATCTGAAAAATATCAAGAATGGAAAAATGCATACTAGTACTTAAATATGTTGATAGTGCATTGTATAAGTACTAACACGATCAAGAAAAGATGAACATATACACAAATATGTCACACAGGTGTTAGGTGGTATAAATCAACATTTAACTATAAAACATCACCCATTATCCTCTACCTGGTAATTATTTTACAGGCAGATACAGTATTGATTTGATCAGAAAGTCAAAGTCTACTACAACCAATCTGTAATGGTTTAAATCTTGATAAACAAAATAAGAATTCAAAGCCAATAGCAAATAACAATTATTTTTTTTACAAATATAATATTATATCAATATATTGGAAACCTCTTTTTATTTTTGAGCTTGAAATTTTCCACCATGAATAAAACATATACATTTGTAGTTTCTGAGATGTGAGTTTTCAAGTAGATTTTAACTACGTGTTGCTGTGATACGTAAGACTGTTGTTACATACCCACACATTCCCTCATGTAATGTTCAATCAAGAATGTGTGTCTTACTGCTGAAGATCGCAAAACTTTGTACAAGAAAAAGAAAACGTCTGATTAAAGTAATAAACTTCAAACTGCAAATAAAAGACTCATCAAAAACACTGAACCAAAAAGAGGTTATATCCCAAAGGAAATCAACTTCAAGATACAAACCAACCATTCAACAACAAATCAATATGTCACTGTACAAACCAACTTTAGGCTAAACTTATTTTTGTCTTGATAAAATTGGCTACCATTAGCATTAGTGGCTAGCTTTATGTTATAAATTTTGAGTAAAGATTGTTAATGAAACAAAGACATTGAGCTTTAAGACAAACATTTAACATGAAACAATTAAATGTAAATAGTATTAAAATATTAAAACTTTCTTTCATCTTGAGTTTTATGATCTGAGGGGTAAAACAAGAAAACCACAAATATTGAAATAAATTAAATATTAGGATTTTTAATTACTCCTGTAAAATATCCAATTAAGTTATATTTATTAAAGTTTTTATTAGTCCTGTGAAGTAACTAATTATTATGAGTTTTAATTATTCATGAGTTATTAATTATTATGAGTTTTAATTATTCATGAGTTATTAATTATTATGAGTTTTAATTACTACAGTGAAGATAATCACAAGAAGTATACATTTGTAAATAGAATACTTTTTTCCATAATTTATATGGCATCTTTAAGATTGTTATTAGAATTTAGCAACTGTTATCCAAGATATATTGTAAAACAGATAATTGACTTCTCGTGTAACTTATGACTATGCACATCTTATAGCCAGTCATTAGTATTGTGATCAAGTTCTAAGACAAAACACATAAATCTTACTTTCTCTACTTTAAAAACACATTCTAATGGCACTCAAATTTTACAGCTCCTAATTGAAAATCTATATAATGTTACTATTACCAGTATACAGGATTTTGATCACAATGCCAGTGAATAAAACACATTGAAATGGTTAAATATAGCCAATTTGATACTCACTAAAGCTCATTCAAACAGAAATTATGAAACAAAAATCTCATAAAATAGAAACATGTCTTCAAATATCTGTGAATATTTTTAAAGTTTACAGATTGACAACTATAATGCTATACCTAACCTACCCAGGAATAATCTACCTATCATGTTGTCCTCCCAACCTTAGTATAAACCCCTGTAAGAGCCTACCACAGAATGATGTGTCTGATGCCTGTGAATCAGAAACCTATAAAGTTAACAGGGATTCAGGTTTTCTATTTAGACCTCTAAAGCACACTTCAAATTGAAATAGAAGAGCAGATGAATTGTCAACTGCTAGAAGAGTTTCAGTAAATGGATGAGGGGAGTATATCATGATGTCACACACAGAGAAATCAATGTGGGGATGGCTGGTCTGAAGCACCAACAATCTGTACACCAAACACCAATCAATACAGAGACAATGGCTGACCCACGAGCTTCACAAGCGCTTTAAAGTATCTTCATACATGGAATATGAATGTGATGCTTTCCCAGGGACCAGTAGAATTATCAATAGAAACCTCAGTCCTGTAATACATCACATCTCAAAGGGAAAACATATTATCACATCATCTTCATCATAGATATTTTCTATTTCTAAATGTGACAAGGAAATCAACACGTCAAGGAAAAAAGAATAAAATCTAAAGAAAAATGTCAATATTGTAAAATACTGAATTTCACAGAACTTAATTAACTAACTTCAGCCTTCTCTAGTTACAATACTTTATAATATTGCACAATAGTTATATGTGGACTCAATATTTCTACAGAATTATCCAGTGAATAATATCAAGACTTTGACACATTATCTAGGAAACTTTAGTAGTACAATGCCATTATAAATGAACTAGTAGTAAGGTGTTACAATAAGAACTCTACATTTACTCCTGTCATCTCGGTATATTTGATGGGTGATGGCAACTATGTACACTCTTCATTCATGTCTCATTTGTTTTAAATTAAATATGAAGACAATTATCAGAATATACACGTAACTTAACAAGAATTTTTTAATAGAAACAGAAACAGAATTTCATTGCAGACATTATTTCTAGATTTTAATGTTCTTGTGTAAAAGAAAATACATGCCATTACCTACTTTTTCACAACAAAAGTTGACCATTTGTAAAATTTCCAACAGTGGTATGCACAACTACAAGTATGAAATTTCGTTATAGTATCTACAATTTCACAATCCAGTACAATTAGTTCTTGGATTTCAGATTGCTTTGAAAAGGATCATTGTACTAGATATGGGACATTTCTGTCAAGTTTAATAAAATGCTGTTTTGCCCTTCCTGTAATGAGAAAAAAGCATCAACACTTTGTCAGGACTGTTAATTGACTTTTTTAACATTAGTTTTGTGAAAATCTGTTCGACCATTATTGCGAAGTGCAAAATGTTTAAGCCAATTAGATGCCATGGTGACTTTAGTTTTCTGTTCATTCCTAAAAGTAACAACACTTGGTTGAGACTAATTTACATGGAATATTTCTGTAAAGTTTGTTGACTATCTATTCATACATAATTAAGAAGTTCAAAATATCTCAGCCAATCAGAGGCTGTGGCAAGTAATCTGGTGTAGACCGTACAAGAAACACTTGTGTGAAATTTTGTGTGTTTGATTGCACTAAAAAGCCTAAGTGACAACATTTGGTCAAGGACCGTTTCTGTGATGTTGATGAAATTCTCTTCTTCCATTCTTTTAAAAGTTCAAATGTTAGAGAACACTTGGTCAGGACCTTACAAGGAATATTTTTCTGAAGTTTGGTAAAATACTTTTCAGCTATATATTCATGAGAACATGTTGAAACTGTAACAGGTAAAGGCTTATGTACAAATGGTGATCAGAATAGCTATTAGTATTAAACAAGCTTTCAACTCAGTTTTCCCAGAGGCAGACAGTATAATGGCTTGAATCATTCCAATTTTAACATTAATTAATATGCACTCAATAAACATGTCAAAATATCTGTAGTTCCTATATCTGTACATTAATACATCTGTCAATATCAATGCATACAATTCAATCGCATTATACAGAAAGCTATAGATCTATCATTATTAACAAATCCAAGATATCCTATCTTATCCTACTGAGATAACTGCAGAAGAGCTCAGGCCATAGAACCATATAACCAAAAGAATCATGAGTCTATAACCTAATAAGTAACATTGAATGCCCCTCTCTCTTGTAAAAACAGATATGTTCAATATCTGACTCTTACTTGCACAAACAAAAAACAAGTACACCAAAGTTATCTAATGTTTGTTCATGTATAAGGAATATATTTTGCTGCTTAAATGTGAAAGGCTTTCCCTTATTTTAATAAAAAGATACAATTGGATTACATTTATAAAACAAAAGATGGCATTTAAATTGAATCATTATAGCTTTAACTACAGTATTAATCTGTAAGAAGTTGGCTCAGATCAATACCCCTATTACGTAACATATATTACAAGCCATTCTGTTGTTCAAAGACAATATATATCAGTTTCTTTAATATTCATTCCTTCTGATAACAAAGATATTATTATTTCAATGCAAAAAGAACACTATTATATTTATAAGTTCTATTTTTGACACTTGTGTAGTGTTTTGAGTCATTGTTTTCAACGTTTTGTACAGGTTGTTGAATTTGTATGTGTTTCAGCCATTGTTTGTAACTTTTTGTACAGGTTGTTGAGTTTTTATGTGTTTTCAGCCATTGTTTTTAACTTTTTGTACAGGTTGTTGAGTTTTTATGTGTTTTCAGCCATTGTTTTCAACGTTTTGTACAGGTTGTTGAGTTTTTATGTGTTTTCAGTTATTTATGACAATGTTTTGTACGGGTTGTTGAGTTTTTCTTTGTTTTCAGTCATTGATAATATTTTGTATAAGTTGGTGATTTTGTATGTGTTCTCAGTTATTTATGACAATGCTTTGTATGGGTTGTTGAGTTTTATTATGTTTTCAGTTATTTATAACAATGTTTTGTACGGGTTGTTGAGTTTTATTATGTTTTCAGTTATTTATAACAATGTTTTGTATGGGTTGTTAAGTTTTTCCGTTGTTTATGACTATGTTTGGTACAGGTTGTTGAGATTTATTGTTTTTTCAGTTATTTATGACAATGTTTTAAATGGGTTGTTGAGTTTTGTACAGGTTGTTGAGTTTTTCAGTTATTTATGACAATGTTTTGTATGGGTTGCTGAGTTTTTCAGTTGTTTATGACTATGTTTTGTACAGGTTGTTGAGTTTTTCAGTTATTTATGACAATGTTTTAAATAGGTTGTTGAGTTTTGTACAGGTTGTTGAGTTTTTCAGTTATTTATGACAATGTTTTGTATGGGTTGTTAAGTTTTTCAGTTGTTTATGACTATGTTTGGTACGGGTTGTTGAGATTTATTGTTTTTTCAGTTATTTATGACAATGTTTTAAACGGGTTGTTGAGTTTTTCAGTTATTTATGACAATGTTTTGTATGGGTTGTTGAGTTTTTCAGTTATTTATGACAATGTTTAGTACGGGTTGCTGAGTTTTCAGTTATTTATGACAATGTTTTGTATGGGTTGCTGAGTTTTTCAGTTATTTATGACAATGTTTAGTACGGGTTGTTGAGTCAGTATGTAAAGCCATTGTGTCACTCTAACTAATGACATTTGTCACATTGTTGACAAGAACACAGCTACATTTACATACGATAATTCAGTATATAAAGTATGGAAATGAAACACCAAATACAGTCAATAAACACAAGTTAAAGACAGGGCTGTCAAGAACAGTAATAGCCAGCTCACAGAATAAGTTTTATTACAGGATTCATGGGCAGGATAAATTCATGTATATGTAAATCCTGCAATGAGTTTCTCTTGCATCCCTGAATACCAAAATATACATAAGCAAGCTATTATGTCTGACGGTCCTAAAGACATGAACGTCATATCTATAATATAGCAGATTCAGTGAATTTATACAACAAGCAAGACTGGTTATGATCAAACTTTTGGCAATTAGATCTTCGTTCTAAAATATTTTCATTTAACATTTAATATACTTCATCTGAGAAAGACGATAACAATTGTGACATATAAATTATACTGATTAATTATAAAATAAATAGTTAACAAAATATTAGTCACTGGCATGAAGAATGATACAACAGCACAAAGATTCCACAATATGGCTGTCAAAACCCTGTCATTGAAGCTACATACATTGGCTCTAAATTAGAAACAGTGGCTATATAGTTACAAAATCTATATAGTGATAATATTGCACATTTAGCTGCTATTTTCAAATGATTATGATTTGTATGATTGTACAAAATCATTGAATAATGCAACAAGCAAGAAAACTAGAAATTAAAAAAAAAAAACAAGAGGCACATGGGGCCATAACATCCATCTGGATTAAATGGGCCTATATGTAAATTTTTGGCATTTGAAAGCTTTTGACCCTAGGGTTTTGCCTAGAACAAAGTTGGTTCTCTGTGCCCTAAAGGTACTTCAAACCAAAGCATTATGCACTAGGCCTTCTAGTTTACAAGATATTGAAATTTTATCACCTTTTCCCCATCTGGGCCCCAATTGACCCTACCTGGGTACCGTGTCCCGTCATTTGAACAAATCTGAACCCCCTTATCCTAAAGATAACATCTACCCAGTTTCGATGAAATTGGTCCAGTAGTGTTGGACAAAAAGTCGAAAATGAGAAAAAGTATCATATTTGCTATATATAGTGTATAGTGTTGAACTTTGACCTCAAAATGCATAACCTCTTTTAGACCCCAGAGTCATGCCTAAAACAAACTGAGTTCTCCTGGCCCTAAAGTTAACACACACCACAGCTTTAAGCTCTAGGCCTTCTAGTTTATAAGAAGATTTTGTCAAATGTTCCCCCTTTTGGCACCCTAGTGGTACCCCCTGGGGGTCCAGCCCTTCATTTGAACAAATCTGAATCCCTTCCCCTAGGGATACTTCCTACCAAGTTTTGATAAAATTGGTCCAGTGGATTAGTAGAAGTTGAAAAGGTGAAAAGTTACGACAGACAGATGACAGACGAGGGATTGGATTTGTATGAGAAAATGGACTCCAGATGGACTAAAAAAAATAATTTACTATACTATCCTGCAAATTGTTGTAAAATTCAAAATCAATGGAATTTCAATCAAGCAAATTTAAATAATCTAACAGTATAGATATCAAATATATTTTTTTATATCATGTAATATTATTTCATTCGTCAATATAATAGTTATTCAGGCTTCCTAAAATACGCCGGACTGTCGGCCTTGACCGGTATTTATTGACCCGGTCCGATTATATTTGGAATTGTACAGGACCAAATGACTGGCAAAAAATATTCTCTTATGATATATAAATACTAAATATTCATATAAAAATTGTCATTGAAAGTCTCTTATGTTTGTTTTTTGTTGTAATCGTGAAGTTGTAGGTGTAAATCATGTAAACTCGGCGTTGTTTACAAAATGCATTC
>JAUMGZ010072901.1:0-18357 GCA_032359645.1 Pododesmus macrochisma | reverse complement strand
CTAGGGCTTGTGTGTGCTGTACAGTCCTTGATATGTTTTACAAGGGCCTGTGTGTGCTATGCAGTCCTTGATGTGTTTTACAAGGGCTTGTGTGTGCTGTGCAGTCCTTGATATGTTGTACAAGGGCTTGTGTGTGCTGTACAGTCCTTGATATGTTTTTCAATGGTTTATGTGTGCTGTGCAGTACTTGTTCTTTTAATGTTAGCATTTAATAAAGGAAGAATTCACTGTAACAATTGAAAAAGGTCCATTCCTTTTCTTATGTTTAGTCCACTACAGTTCTTAATTCCTTGACAAATTTTTTTTTTCCATTCATACTTCCCATTTCATACATACATATATAGATTCTCCTGTTTTCTTATGTACAATTAAGTCTTGATCGAGTTCCTATACTCCACTACACACAGAGAATGTGTCAGGTGACAACAATATAAGGATCATCAATCATAAATACTTGATTTTATAGAGTGACATTATAATCCATTGTAACAATAATACACTTGTCCTTTAGCTTATTACATTACAATGATCTCTCTATATATACACCTTTAATGCAGCACACTAATTATGAATACACCACATAGATTTATACACTATAAATATCATAATAGTGCTATAACATCTACATAAAAGCAAAAAACACAAAAGGTTAGCAACATCTGCCATAAAAAGAAATTTTGATTGACAGTATAACAATTTGATTGACAGTATAACAATTTGATTGACAGTATAAAGATTTCACCGACAGTATTAAGATTTTATTTTGTCCTTATATGCATGAAACTTCAATGTAACCATTTTATTAAGTCTTATGTTGACAAAAAATGTCAGAATTTAAATTTGAATGAATGAAACAACCCCACAAGTTTGTGGTAATCATATTTCAACAAGGATTCAGCAAGGAACCTTGTTCTAATTATCTGCATATCAAAATAGTAGTTTTCAGAATCATAAAATCAACATAATGATAATCTATCCACATCCATCCATCTCGACCTGTTATGAGATATCTGAAGAACATTTAGAAATCCCCATTTTATGGATATAATTATCATTGCAACCTTAACCTTTGACCCTTTTTTGACCCTTTTATCAAAAATTAATCCCAAGTGATTTCTTCGAGCAAGTGCACATATTGACAGAAATCAAGCTTTGGGACAGGAGTTATAGCACAGAAACAAAAACATGGACAACACAGATGAATGGACAGACAGCTGTATTGCAATATCCCCACCACTGTTGGGGGACAAGGTTAATAAAACCTGTGCTGAGATGACCTTAAGAATCAAATAAACCATCTGCAGGCTATATATAGTTAGTGTGTGGACAATGTTCTTGTTCAAACAAGTATTACCAATAACACTTCAGGTAAAAGTATAATTCTCGACAGATATTGATGAAAAATACAAAAGAAAAGCAATATTGAAATAAGTGGGTCTACATGTGAAACTAATTAATGGCAGTCTTATATTGTAGATATGGCACTGGTGGGTACAGGAAGAGAAACAAACAAGCCATGTTGATGCATTCCCTATCATGAATACCATGATATTATATAATTGATTTCAGTAAGCTGTCACTGACGTTGATGACCATTTGTTAATAATAAGTATACACTGCATGTTGTACATAAAGAGAGAAAGATCATAAATCCCTATGGATTCGTCTCGTGTCATACAGGATAATTATATATGTATATACCAGATATTGAAATGTACAGCAGGTAAACACCTGCTTTGATCTCTACAAAACAATCACCAAGACACATAATGAAACTCAGAGCTTTAAATATCTATACACTAGTGTTGTTCCGATAATCGATTATAATCGAAAGTCGATCGATTACACTTCAGATTCTGATTATCGATTATGAAATTCTATAATCGAACATCACTTTGAAAACAAAAAGTTTATGTTAGTCGCCTTTTCAATGTGGCTAAATGCAAAATTCAGGAGGAAGCAGAGGTAACACTGCAAAGATCTGATTATAATTTTTTAATTATTTTAAAATCCTCCAGAAACTAACACAGTTCAATAGCACGTAGAACTTATTGTTCAGAAGTATTCTAAATGCTTGTAAAACAGATGCCAGGGACATGCATGATTTTTATTTCTAACAGTCTACGTCAACATTACATATATCGTCATTATACTCATATAAATCTATTAAATTTTGAATGTTCCGATTATAATCGATAATCGTTCATGAAAGGTCTTCCGATAAATTGATTATGATTTCTCTTCCGATGCCCAACACTAAACATAGGGTATTTTTCACATTTTCAACTTCTTCTCAAAGACTACTGGGCCATTTTGAACCAAATTTGATAAAAAGTATCCCAATGGGTATCTGCTTCAAGTTTGCAAATACAAAGTGGCCAATAAGGGTGCAAAAGAGGGTAAAATTAGGTACATTAGGTACATATTTGATATGCATGATCCTTGTGTCAATGTTTACAAACTTTAAGAATGAAAACAAAATCTGGGTACAAACGAACCACTAGAGTGCACTTCAGTTAACATATACTACTATATGTAAATTCCTTGTAACACTAAAAAATTGTTAACATTTTGTCTTTCAATTTTGACAAAATTTGCTGTAAATGTTCCTTGCATGGTCCCCTTTCATATTTGTTTCTGACGTTGCCTAACCCCGTCCAATATGGCTGCCCTCGCTTCTGATTGTCTGAGACATTTTTACTTCTTACCAAGAAGCATGGATCAGATTTTCATGAAACCTGATATAGATGTTCCATCCATGGTTCCCTTTAAGATTTGTGTGTGACATTGACAAAGTCCGTCTAGCATGGCTGCCTTTGCTTCTGATTGGCCAAGACATTTTCAACTTCTTGTCAAGAACCTTTTGATCAGATTTTCACGAAACTTGATGTAGTTGTTTTTTTAATGGTCCCCTTTCAGATTTGTGTCCAACATTTTCGAACCCAATCTAATATGGCTGCCATGACATCTGATTGGCTCAAAAAAAAATTGAATGTCGAGAAGCATTGATCATATTTTTCCTTAGGGTTGTGATGTTTATTTACATACACAACTTAGTGGAGTGTTGCATACTTAATTCAGGTTAACTGCTCCTGACTTGCAAAGTTATTTATTGCCCAATGTTTATAATCATTATATAAACCATAACTCATAAAAGCTTTTGACTTTGATTACTCAGGTGACTGTTAAGGTCCCATGGGCCTCTTGTTATCAAAAGCATGAGAATCAATATGTTTTTAAGTGTAAGGTCATATAAGTAGGTGCCTGCTCTAATCTAGTGAAAATTGGCAATCAATACTTCTAACTGGATATATATCACAATGATGTCATTGGCTATGCAGTAGTTTACAACCATAATAAACATATGAAAGGCTAAATCCAAAACAGTCTATAAATCATGATAAAATGCAATATAAGCCTTCATATTAACATTATTTTTACAAGAAAAGATAATTATTAATCAAGCAAAAATGATGTATATGTATACATGTATCTATAGTAAATCTGCACTACATAAAGTGTATTTACAATGTAAAAACAAATGTTGTTCCCCTCGACTCTGTCTCAGGGACCTCACATGTAAAGAAAAAAATGGACGAAATAAACATCGAATGATGCAAGTGTATATCTATAGTAAATCTGCACTGCGTGAAGTGCATTTATGCTATCTACAAAGGGAAAACATTTTCCCTCAGGTTCTTTTTTTCGCTCGATTTTGTCTCGGGGACCTCACATGTTAAACAAATGGAGAAAATAAATATTGAATGGTGTATATATATATATCTATACATAGTAAATCTGAACTATATGAAGTACATTTATGCTATCTACAAGGTAAAAACAAATTTGAACTTTGTTTTAGGGACCATCCATGTCAAACATATAACTCATTTTACATTTAAGACACTATGAACATGAATCTGTAAAAATTTCATCAATTTTTAGGTCACCTGAGCTAAAGGCCATAAACTTTTCACATTTTCAACTTCCTCTTAAGTACAGCTGGTCAATTACAGCCAAATTTGGCAGGAAGCATCCCCGTGGGCCTCTCACACCCTCTTGTTCTGACACAGGGCCGGTTTAGCCTAAAAGTGAACCAACCCCTTTGTAGCTAGGTACTCGTGTGACCCTTGGATCTGAAGATAGGTTATTCCATTTGAGGTCATTAATTAAGTTCAACACAATAGCAAATCACTTTTTTTTTTCACTTTTACTAATACAAATAATAAACTAATCAAGTACCAAAATTAAATTATAGTTCGGTTTCAACCAGATGGACATTAAGGCCCAATTGGCATCTTGTTGTATTTAATTTTTGTATTAATGTGATAGATTTTGCGCTTTATTTATGTGATGGTTTTTGTACATAAAGTTTCTACTTATGTGGTAAACAAAACAGAAACTTTGTTCTGTGCGGGAATGTTTCCAATTTAGAAAATGCATTTTTTTAGATTTGAGTAATTGATTTTGGTCGATAAAACAAACATTGAAATACTATGTACATATGTAGTATAAATGACTTTCTAATATTGACTGAATGCCCCATGACTTCCAGGTGCCAAGTTGCCGTGGCGCGACCAAAACGTCCTCGTGCAGAGATACCAAATAGCTTGAAGAAGACAATCTGCCAGTATAAATTGGACTATCCAACAGCTACCCTTAGGGATATTAAAAGATATGTTGAATCCGAGACAACAGTGGAAATTGGACGTTCAACAATTGGAGATATACTAAGGACTAAAGATAAATGGATGGCTCTTCCATCTTACGTAGAAAACCACACTCGAATCCATACCCCAAAAGAAGACAAAAAGAAGTTAGAAGATATGTTATTCGCATGGTATTGTGATGAGAAAACCAAACAAGTGAATGTTTATGACAGGAAATTATTACAAAAGGCAAAAGAATTAGTATCTAATCTTAGTATAAATGACTTCCATACATCAAGAGGATGGCTTAAAGGATTCAAATATCGCCATGGTATTGGCAAAAGATAGCTCACCTTTGCCAATGTCAGACTTTATTATGAATACATGTCCAGTGTACCAAAAAGATTTAAATTTTTCTTTATTATTGGCAATCATAACAAATATGGTTCTATTTAAAGATCATTGTGATGTGATCTTATAATGTGAAGGTGCTACAAGGTAACCAACTACATGTACTCCTTTTTACTTCTACATTTGTACGTTTATAACAACTCATCCAGGATCGGCAAGTACTACCTACAATCACACAGAACAAGAACAGTGATAGCTTTGCTTACTAGTATTCAAATACAATGGATGAGGATCTAGTTATATGTGTTCTTATATGTGAAGACCTGCATAATAAAGGTCTACATTTTAATGGATATATGTTGTTTAAGCTTGCCGCTGACACATAAATTTGGTTTGGTGTCTTTCAGTTCTGTAACAAAGATTGTGGATGGAGTACCAGTCTGCATTCTAACATGTTCATTGCGAGTCGGGGATGATGATGCTAATAGTCTCCAGTGTTTCAAATGTGGAAAGATTTATAGGAACAAGAGTTCTCTGAGAAGACACATGAATAGCCACAATCCTTCCAAACTACTGTGTTCAACGTGTCATACCTACTTCTCTAGTCAGGCTGATCTTACAGCTCATAATGAGGCCATTCATAGTGTTCAACATCTATGTAGTACATGTGGAAAATCCTTCAATCGCAAACACTCGCTCAATATTCATTTACGAACACATAATGTGGACAGGGAAGAATACGTGTGTTCATTTGAAGGCTGTAAAAAGGTGTTCCTTACCAGAAGTGCTTTTACTGAACACTGCAATAAGCATACAGGCACAAAGCCTTTCTCTTGTACGAAATGTTTAACTTCATTTACTTCAAAACAAGCATTACGAAAGCACAAGAGATTATGCATAGATAATTGTTGGTATACTTGTACTGAATGTGATAAGAAATTTACAAGTGACGGTTCTCTCCATAATCATGTGAATGCTATTCACAAGGAGAAGGTGTATATATGTACTTGTGGCAAAATGTTTAAATACCAAACTGGTTACTTAAATCACCAGGCTAAAGGCAAATGTTAGATATTTAGATACATGTATTGCCTTAAATCACAAACTGAAAGCAAATGTTCAATATTTAACTTACAAAAACTGTTTACTTTAATCACCAATTAAAGGCAGGTCTTAGATATTTAAATACCAAACAGGTAACTTAGGTCACCAACTGATTGGTATGCTAGATGTGTGGAAATACCAAAAGGAAACTTAAAGATACCATTAGCTAAGGCAGATCTTAAGATATTTAAATTTAAAAATATAGTTACATAAATTGCTAAGTTAAATGAAAATGTTGGGTATTCAAACAACAAACAGGTAGCATAAATGTTAGATGTTTGATATCAAACTGTATTTAATTCTGATATGATGATAGTCAAGACATTTAAATAAGATAAAATGGTATGAAAGATATTAAATGTATTTCAGTAATCAAAATGGAGTAAAAGACAAAGGTAAGAGTGATGTGAAAGTTAAAAGAAAAATATGTTGTGAAAGACAAAGGTAAGCAATGGTGTGAAAGGACATAGGTAAACAATGGTGTGAAAGACAAAGTTTAACAATGGTGTGAAAGACAACGTTTAATGATGGTGTGACGGACAAAGGTAACTTTAATGTTGTATAAGATATTAAGTTTATATTTGAAATTGTCCTTTAGACATTAAATTTTGGAATATAATAACAGTGATGAGTTTAAGATGTTTTTATTTTTTAAATATTTTATTGGCATCAATGTAATACAGAAGTTTAATTGTGTACAATTCTGTATAAATAACAAGAAGTTTGGGATCATCAGAACAAAAGACACAACATGTAACAAGCAATATATGTAGCCACATCAAATCATTACCAGAATGGACTAGCAACTGAGACAGGCCTCCAAAACACAATATTTGAAAGTGAAACCAACCAAATGAGGGAGAGGACCTGTCACAAGACCCAAAGTCAGGGTATGAATTAACCAAATGAGGGAGAGGACCTGTCACAAGACCCAAAGTCAGGGTATGAATCAACCAAATGAGGGAGAGGACCTGTCACAAGACCCAAAGTCAGGGTATGAATCAACTGCCTTCAACAGACTCTAAGTAGATAATTAATGTAGAATAGACAAGATCCAGATCAACAAAGACTATGGAGTCAAGGGTGGGTGAAGAGATCCCAATGTTAAGCACCAAAACCACACCCGAATAACACTGTGAAAATGGCCTTGTCAACAATTTAGGTGTATTGTGCTATAAAAATTGGAAATTTTAATGTATTCGAACCACCAAGTCCTCGATCAACAGCAGAGATGAAGTAAAGATGACGTTATGATATACACATGATTTAATATTAATCAAAGACGGACATATATATATATATATATATATTAAAAGAGTCCAAATGTCAATCAACGGCCTTCTACGGACTCTATAAAGTATATCAATGTTCAACATAGTGGTATGTGATTTAACTCTGTTGGGTTTCTGTACTTTATATTAAGCAACTAAAAAAGAAATGGGATCATCAGAACAAGACATTTAATGCAAACAAACAATAGCCACATAAAACAATAAACACCAAAATGAACTTGCAAAATCAGACAACCATTATTAAAAGTAACATGAAAACCAACCATCGGTGTGAAAGGTGAAAGAGAAGTTTGTCCAAGACTTGTTCTTTCCTTGATGAAAGTAAAAATGATACCACAGTTAGTATCAACTTTTCTGAATGTTGTGCACAAATACTGTTTGGAATATACAATATTTATATATTAAATAAATTTTAAAACATAATGAAAAAAAGATTTAAGAAAGATCTATTTTATACAAATCTGATTTTTAAATGTTTGAGAGTTTAAGAAATTTGGCATTATTAAAACATCTGAAAGATATCCTAGATTCAGGGAAAACTTTAAAGAAAAAGTTGTCTGCTAGGACTACCTTGAAAAGGCTCTCTCTGATTCAACAATGGCTTCCCATTCTGATCTTTGCATTTCTCTAGAACTAAGCGTTGAAGTCAACTTGGAAGAATTTGTTATCAAAGACATAAATTTTTTGACAATCAAAGTATTGCACAATTTTTCAGGGATCAGATGGAAAGTGATGAAATGGAAGAAATGCTTGAATCTGATTTTGAAGAAAACAAAACACAACCAGGAAGATTTAAAAATCTAACAGAGTTTGACCTTAAGAGAATAGAAACAAATCGCCAAAGTGAAGCAACTAAAAAGAACACAAAATGGGGCATGAACCTATTTCAAGGTAGGCCTACATTTTTCATTTTATCAGAAATTAAAAAAAATTGAATAAACTTTCAAAAGAATGAAGGGAAAAAAGACATAAATTGGTTTTGGAAAAATATTGTCAGATAAAATAAGATGAGGTTTGCAACATGGTCTTTAAACTCAAGAAAAATGTTCCAATGTTCTGCCATTTAACTACATGTATATTTTTTGTAACAATTTTCAGAAAATGAACTTAATTAAAGTTATGAAAAATAATGGACCCTAGATCTATTTTAAGTATTTAAATAAAATTTTGCTTTAATATTTTAGAATGGGCTGAGGAAAACCTAGGTTATCGAATAGATTTTAAGGGAATTTCAGAGGAAGAACTTAATACCAAATTAAGAAAATTTTATGCTGAAGCTCAGCCAAAAAACATCCAAAAACGTTCAGAAGTTATGCCTGAAATTTTAGCTCAGGAGTACACCAAAAACACCCTAAAGAACATTAGAGGAGCCATTAACAGACATCTGCATGATGTTGGCAGAGATTTTGACATTGTAAGGGACAGAATGTTTACAGGAGCGAATAAAATGTTGGATGGAAAAGTCAAAGCTAGCACTCGGGATGGACTTTCTTACTCGTTAATGTGTAGAACTACAATAGAACCGGATGACTTGGAAAAGATTAAATCTTACCTTCACTCTCAACCCAATCCAGTGATTCTGAGGTTTAGGGTATGGTATGATTTATCCGTCCATTTTGTAAGCAGAGAATCAGATTTCCATCATCAACTCAAACAAAATTCATTCAGCTTTAACAGAGACACTGAAGGAAATGAATATGTGACTATGTCACATGAAATAAGACAGAAAAACAGACAAGTTGGTTCAATACCCTGGGAGGCACTACATGATGAGCGGATGTATGCAACAAATGATGAATATTGCCCTGTTGCGTCTCTCCGACTGTTCCTTGCTAAAAGTCTCCCTCAATCAGAATCTCTTTTCAACCTTTGTAGCAAGACTGCATTGGCTTCTCCCTCAACAGAACCGTTTTGGTACTCTTGCAAACCTGTTAAGTCATATCGGTTTTCTCGGTTCATGTCGGACATTTCAAAAAACTCAAAATGTACCAACCTTTACACAGCCCGCTGTTTGAGAAAAACAAGTATTGAGCAAATGAACAATGCAAGATTCAAACCACAGCAAATTATTATTGTATCTGGGCATAGGAGTGATCAGATCCCTTAGATTGTACTACCTATAATGTCTTCAGCATAGAAAAAAAATATCAGTTAAGTGCTATCCAATCCTGATGAGAGTACAGGCATTACCAGATTTAAATGAGCTTCATTGCCTTCAAAGCTATGTGCATCTATAGGAAAGCAGATTCCCCTATCTCAAGAACAGTCAAGGATAGTTATCAACCTTTTAGAACTGTGTTTTACATCATAGCTGAGGTAGCCATGTCATAGTTATCTTAACCATAATTGTTGTGAAGTAACAATGTTGATATTGCTGTAGTGTACTTTTAGGCTGTATTTAAATATCATTTTCTCACTGTGAAGTGGGTTTGAAAGTATTGGTTTTCACCCCTCCGTCTGTCATTGTGTCTGCCTGTATTGATGTACACAATATCTTGAAAATGGCTGCACGGATAGCAATTGAATTCACACTGCAGGGACTCTTTACAAAGATCTACACCCAATTACCTGTTAGAGATCAAGGGCACAAAATTGACTGCATAAATATTAACTGATTTCACAATGCAGGTACTCTTTACAAAGATATACACCTGATTAATAAGTGAAAATGGCTGAGATTATAGGATTGCACTGCGTCATTGTGTCTGTCGATGTGTTTCTGGAATTAATGTTGGCAAAGAGGTACAGAGCTATTACTTGGACATTTGGTTACCATAATATATTATATAGTCAGATGATAGCAAATGACAAGGACAAACTTTCAATAGACAGAGAGGTGATGAACTGGTGGGCATTTTTCCCATTTTGTTTTGAAAATTTATATATATCGGTAGTGAGATAAACATGGTGCATGGTCTCAGCAATGGGTCCTTATGCAGCCTCTAACCTGAATAATGTTATGAACTGCACACAAACTTGCAATGTCGAGGGGCTTCAAGATGGGCCCTGCCCAAACCACCTCAAAGGTTCTGATGCATAGAAATCTACCAATAACCGAGTAAAAGTCATGTGCAGTAAACTTTTGAATTAGCATAAAAGAAAAATATATTGACCAATCCCATTGCTCCTCTTTTACGCTACACATTTGTATTTCATACAGAATACAAATAATCATTAATTCCTTGAGGCATAACATGTGATTCCATTGGCTGTATTGTTTACCATTAACTTCACTTTCACATAATGGATAGCTGTCTTTGATTGGTCAACAAAAATAAAGTACAAAGGTTACTGCACATAACCTTCAATCTAGATCTCTATGCATTTTACGCTAAATAAGAGGTCTGTATTTTAATCAGATTGACTTTTTAAAGCTTCAGGTGAGCACATCAAAGCACTTTAACACCAGCTTCTTTATTGTTCACTCGTTGAGTCATGATTTAATGTAAAGAAGGTACTTTACTTTTAGATGTTTTAGACCACCACCTTAGGGAGTTAAGTGGAAAGGTTTGGATCCTGTTAACCCATTTAATCACACAATTCAATCTGTTAAATAAACATCCTCAGTCATTCTGTGACTGAGGCTAGCCTCAAATCATTTATTGATGTTATTTTATGTGTTTTTATTGCCATTCAATGTTTTTTTACCTTTTCAATTGTAGTGTGTCTTTCTGATTCAGATGACACCCTTCCTAAATTTAGCACATAATTGCATGTATGTAAACCCAATACTGTCATTAGGGGCCAAAATGGGGAAAATTCGACAAACTTTCAAAAGTCTGGCAATAAACTAGAAGAAGCTTAATAATTGCCGTGTATGGTAACCTTTGGGGCAAGGAGAACCAAGTTTGTTCTTGGCAAAACTCTGGGGCAAAAGATATGCTATGTGTTTTAGAGTTGAAGACATCAACATTGTACGGCATATATTACAATTTCAACCAAACATGTAATTGGTAGGATGCATACCAGTACATGATTTATACACAAAAACACAATTATGTAGAGGTAACAAGTTTATTGTTTTCACAGTACACCAACTTAAAATAAAGGAAAATCATGCAATATACAATTATCACTACAGTACACTATATATAACATGTACACGAGATAATAAAGATTAATACAGCAAAATTTAAACCTATAAATTGTTTGGCTTTAGGGGTCAATCAGTGCTACATACTTGTATCTAAAGCTGGCCACGAAAAAACTATGGTGTAGTATCACGGATCGACGTTAGGTCTCAGCGGTGATACTACAAGTATCAGGTTTAGAATGCATGTTCTTCAGCATGATACTTGTTATGAAATTGGTGACATAGTACCACGGATCGATGTAAGGTCTCAGCGGCGATACTAATGCATACCAGTACATGATGTAAGCAGATTAGATAGGTTCAAGTGCCCATTCTCTGTCCCATGGGGACACCACTAGGGGGTCCAAAATATGAAGAAAAAAAATTAAAATCTCTTTATTACTACGGTAATAGTTTAATCCTTTCATATATATGTAGTAATTTCTGTGCATAGAAAGTCAAGTTTGTTTAAGGTGTGATTTTGGGTCAAAAATAAGTCAATCTTGTTGGGGCAAATTAAGTTTAATACTCTAGCAAATAAATTTCCAGTTTTCTACTTCTCCACAACCTCAGGACCAGTTTGAACCAAACTTGGTACTGACAAAGCAGCATCCTTCAGGGAGGGAAGGGGAGACATAATAGCAAATGGTGGACTCTGCCCCCAGGGGACACCTCTGAGGGCTATAAAAGGGGAAAATTCACACAAGTGTCAAAAATCTTTTATAACCTAATCTATGTCAAACAAAGTTATAGTGCTATACTAAACCGATGGATGGTTAGTATTATCGGCCTCTCATTTGCAAAACTTGTTGCCTCTTTTTAAATTAAAAGTATTTGTCCAGTGTGCATAACTTTAACAATATTTGACCAAATCTAACAAATTTGTTACACATTTGCAACTTGGCACATCTAAGTATTACTTATAACTAAATTACGTCAATGCGTGGGGAAAATAGTTGAAAATATGTCGTGATACTTTTAATACATGTATTACATAGATATAAGGAAAACTGTTGTGTTGTTGTGTTTTAATTAAATGTTGTTTATTTGTTTATTTAATAAATATTATTTCTAATGTCTGTGTTGTTGTGGTATAAAATTAGCCAAATATTCTATAAAAAACATTGAGCAATATCATTCCTCCTTTTTCAACAAAACTTCATTAAACTTACAATGCTTTAAAGAATTCCAACTTAAGAAGTGCATAATGTTATATTTTAACAAAAAATTAAAAATTCATAATTTTCATGGATTTTTTTTATCTTTTTAAGATGACACTCATCATTGGTACAGTTTGTACTGTAGGATTAATCCATTAGCTAATCCTTAGAATGTTGAACACCTAATCTGTAAGAGTACCCGGTTTGAATCCTGACAGATCAGTTATGAAAGAGAATTGGTTAATTGTCTCTTATATATTTTATATATATTGATGGCCAGTTTCAGTGTGCAAGTTTGAATTTTAAACACTTGAGTTTTCACTCCCCCTAGTGACTTAGCTCTGAGAATGATAATCTCCCAATAGTGTCTTCTGAGCCTTTTTAAATTAATCTCTGGATGAATGGCAGTTGTCATTTTGTTCCATGTCCCATGATGCATTCCCAGTCATGAGTTGTGGACCAAAGAGGATATTGGTTTTAGTCCATCTGGACCAAAGGTTCAAGTTGGACTTTTCTCATACAAATCCCGTCCGTCGTCCATCCGTCTTTAACTTTTGCTTTAAATGACATCTCCTCTGAAACTACTGGGCAGATGTCAACCAAGTTTGGCAGGAAGCATCCTTAGGGAAAGAAGATTCAAAATTGTACAAATGAAGTCCCTGACCCCCCCAGGGGACAGGTTGGTGGAGCCAAAAGTGTTTAATTTGACAAAATGTCTTTAAACAACATCTCTAAAACTACTGGGCAGATTTTAACCAAATTTGGTAGGAAGCATTAGGGAAATGGGATTCCAGATTGTACAAATGATGTCTCTGATCCCCCAGGGGACAGATGGGCGTGGCCAAAAGTGTTAAATATGACAATGTGTTTGAACAACATCTCCTGAAACTACTGGGCAGATTTCAACCAAATGGCAGGAAGCATTCTTAGGGATAGGGGATTCAAGATTGTACAAATGAAGTCTCTGACCTCCAGGGGACAGGTGGGCGGGGCCAAAAAGGATAAATTTGACAGTATGCCTTTAAACGACAATTCCTCTGAGAAAATTAGGCATATTTCAACCAAATTTGGCAGGAAGCATACTTAGGGAAAGAGAATTCAAGATTGTACAATTGAAGTCCTTAAACCACAAGGGACTGGAGGGCAAGGCCAAAAGGGGTAAATTGGACAGTATGCCTTTAAACAACATCTTCTCTGAAACTACTTGGCAGATTTCTACCAAGTTTGGCAGGAAGCATACTAAGGAAAAGTGGATTCAAGATTGTACAACTGAATCTCTTACCCCCCAGGGGACAGGGGGCAGGACTAAAAGGGGTAAAATTAACAATATGCCTTTAAACATAAGGCAGATTTCAACCAAATTTGGCAGGAAGCATACTTAGGAAAAGGGGATTAAAGACTGTACAAATGAAGTGTCTGAACCCCTCCCCCCAGGGGACAGGTGGACGGGGTCAAAAGTGTTAAATTTGACAGTATGCCTTTAAACAACATCTCTGAAAATAATGGGCAGATTTCAACCAGATAGATGTTAAGGCCCTATGGGCCATTTGTTATAATTATACCTGTATTCTAAATTGTTGTGTTTGTCTGATTTTGGTTACCTATTCTTTTAAAATATAATCATTGTGGAAAATGCCAAAAGTTTCTAAATGGTATTTTAAGATCTTTTAACTTTTATTCTTCTTAGCTTTTGTATGATAACTTATTATATATATGACAAAATGCACGTTATGACAAAATTCACATCAAGTTTAATTTTGAGCTTGTTAACTTTTACCCTTCAGGAGTTATCCCCCTTGAAATCACTTTTACGTTTCTGAATATATGTAGTACCTCTGAGTATATAAAGATGTTACATGCATTGAAGTATTTTGCTTTTCCAAAGATATACCAGTACCCTACTTTGAAAGTGAAAAAATGCTTAAAATATTTGCCAATTTAGGGGCAGTCTGTTGGTTCTACCAGCTTTTTGCGTTGTCTTAGTGATTTCACTTTTGTTAACATTTATATACCAGTTTTTTTTTCAGTTCCACATACATGACTTAGACCTTAATGATTGTATAAGCATAAACCTTGAGGCATGGCAAACCAAGTTTCTTGCATGGTCAGAACATTTTTATGCCTCTGCACGAATTTATTGGGGCATACTGTTTTACCTCCGTCTATCTTTCTGCTGTAGGTGTCACACTTCAGGTTAAAGTTTTTGAGCAAGTTATTTTCTTGTGCCATATCTCCTTTAATACTTTGTTTATGGTCCTGAAACTTTATACGAGCATAGACAGAGTGTTATAGATATGTATTTAATATGTAAAAGTCCTTTAGTTGGACTTATATTTTATTGATTTTTCCATGATTTGGACTTAGTCTTGTATTTGGTTAAACTGTGTGGTTGAAGTTTTGGAGCAGGTTCCTGTATCAAGCCATATCTCATTTAATACTCTACATATGCTTATGAAATGTCATACTAGCATACATGATGGGTTATAGGTATGTATTTCCCAAAAGCGGTATTAAATGCATACCCTTCTTTTTTGTGTTTTGACTTGGTCTCAAATTAGTTGGAATCTGTGTGGTTAAAGTTTTTGAGCAGGTTTTTCTATCATGCCATTTATCCTTCAATACTCTACCTATGCTACTGAAACTTCATATGAGCGTAGATGAGGTGTTATATGTGTGTATTATCAAAAAAAAGTTGTTGCGTGCACTTCTTTTTTGATAGTTTTTCCATGTTTTTGACTTAGTTTCATATTCAGAAGTGATATCTAGATCTCCTGTAATTTATAGTTTACTTATCATCATGGTATATGAAGAGGTATGTATTATATGTAACAAATAAACTATACAATCAAATGTTAGGGGCCTAATAAGGGTTTGTTTGACTTTGTTAATTTGAAGCCACTTTCTTCATCATAATACCGGTATTAAATATTTTTGCAACATTTCATCATGGTTTGCAGTTTACAAATAAAGCGAGCACAGGGGCATTCATGTTGCCCCAACATACATCTAGTTGGGACTAAGTTCAACACCGTAGCATTTACCCCAACTTCTCCAAATTCATCTGCCCAGTTTCAACCAAACTTGGTAGAAAGCTTCCTTGGGAGAAGAGGATTAACAAATGATTAAGACAAGAAGGTTTTGGCTTTAATAGAGCACCACTAGTAGCATTACATAGGGAAGTTTAAATCTTTTTGTAAAAAAGCTGGAAGGCCAAGAGCTTAATGGTTGTATATGTAGTAACCTTGCAATCGGGGCATTGAGAACAAAGTTTGTTAACGCTTTGGGTAAAAAAACCCAGTATGTGTTTTTAAGTCAAACATTTCATATTTCCATTTGGTTGGAAGCATCCTTAGTGCTCAGGAAGTTGATTCAGATTTGCTCAAATGAAATGACCCAGCCTCCAGGGGCACAATTAGGGATCAAAAGGAGGCATATTTGACTTTCATTAATAATAAACTTAATTAGACTTAGAGCTTATAACTTGCACATGTAGTAACGTTGGAAATATATAGTTTAGACTTGCATTTTTCTTTTCTTTGAAAAGGGTAAATAACACTTGCAAAAGAAACACTTTGAAATGAAACAAATTGCAAAAACGACAAATAGTTGGATATATAATGCCATAAGTGCTGCGGACCCTAGAAATTTGTGGTAGAAAAAAAAAAGTTTCCTAATTAATGGTAAAAAGGACATCATTAACAAAGGGGGGTGGGGGTGTCAATAGCAATGTTAACTTGGGTCCCAGACCTATGAAAATGTACACAAAAAATCAAAATGCATTTCTTAGATGTATAGAAGAATGTTTATATTTTAATGTATGAGTTATATTTAAGACTGGAATGATGGCAAATGATTACAAATAGCCCATGAAACTGGCCAAAATTAGCAAAAATGGCTTTTTTGGCCAATTTTTACTGTTTAAATGAGCTGAACAACATTGAGCTCCTTGAGAAATATGCATAAGTTTTACATATGTTTAAACATTTCATAAACTCTATAAATCATGGGAATATTGATCATATTTCTTATGGAGCTCAATGTCAAATCAAAACTTTTGTACCTGTTAAACTGCTGAAATTGGCCAAAAATGCCCTTTTCGTGAGTTTTGGCCTGTTTCAAGCTCTATTTGTGCTTGTTTGAAAAATGTTTTGGCTCAAAAAATAGTCAATACTTAATATTAAGGTATTCTACTATACATCTGTGAAAATCATTTGAGGACCTTGGGGCCCAAGTTATCATTGCTATTGACCCCCCTCCCCCCTTAAAAGAAATGTTATCAAGAAAAGTTGACAGCTAACGTAAGGGTATTAAAGATTACAAAAAAATCTTTATTTCCACAGGGTCAACAGTCACCAATGATATATATAGAGACAAATCTAGATTTTTTACAGAGCTACTACAACTATATTTCCTTAAGGATCCTGGTCCAATGTTGTAATCCAATATTCATATATAAAGGCTGTAGATTAAGCTCTTGCTTAGCAAGAAAACATCTAATAAACAAAGTTGTGAATTGCCTGAATGATGTTATTCAGTGTAAGTTGTAGCAGTTATAAATTGTCAATCAAAATTTAGTCATATTTGGACAATTAAATTGTATACATTTTTAAAAACAACACCATGCATACAGAATGATAATTGTCACTATAAACACCTTGTATCCTGTATTTAAGTCAATGTCTCATAAAATGCTTTCAATGCTAATTAAATCAAAAGAAGTACTGATAGCATTTGTTAAACATCATTAGAGAGACAAGGGTTATGTTACTTCTCTTTAATTTGATAACTTGTGAATTGATTGTTACTAGACACAGTAAAGGGTGTGTCATGGGATTAGTTGAAGCTGTATAAATGGTATGAGTTGGAATATAATTCCTGGCTTATATTTAGTGTTATTGATTCTCTTAAGCTGCTGGTACTACTGGCCTTGGCATTTATATAACGCTCCTGTTTAGTTCTCTCTTAGGAGTTGCCTTTATGTCTGTTTACTTCCCTTTCAGTTTTCTTGACTTTCTTTGCCACTGACAGTTATTGGTACAAATTAAGGATTGACTGCAAATGTCAAGTGATCTCTTACGTCTGAAAAAAATAGCACTAAAGAAACTTTGTAAAACTCTTCATTTATAAAAAGTTCTCTGAAATATATTAACTCAATTTTCTTCTTAAAGCAATAAAATGGAAATTATCTTTGAAATGTCGTAGTAGGCAAGTGTAACAAGTAGTGCTGAGATCCCCTGTGTGATTAAGCCTCAAGCTACTGGATTTTATAATCTGACAATACAATTTAACTCAGATATTATATACGTAGCTTTGTTTGTTTTGTACCAGGCTTGTACATCTGATTGTTCATACTTGCCAAGTCTCCCTATTAAGAGGGAAACTCCTGATTTTGGACCCTTTTTAAGTCCATCTGGACCAAAGGTCCAAAGTGGACTTTTCCCATACAAATCCCGTCCCTCGTCGTCGTCTTTAACTTTTCACATTTTTATAGTAGGAATAGCGTTTGTGTCCATCCGTCCGTCCGTCCGTCCGTCTGTCTGTCAACAATAGGTGTTTGATCTATAACATGTCAACTTGCCATTGCACACCTTTCATATTTCACATACTCATTCCTTGGGACCCAAGGGTGTGCCGTGTTACTGAATGATGCCGGTCAGCTTGATATTTAAGGAGTTATTTGCCCTTTGGGGTCGGTATCCACCCGGTTAAAGTTTTGGTGCAAGTATTGA